>PVJC01051443.1:0-11476 GCA_004026665.1 Murina feae
TGGGGGTGAGCAGGCTGGCAGGCAGAGTGGTTGGGGCAATTAGGCAGGCAGGCAGGTGAGCAGTTAGGAGCCAGCAGTCCTGAATTGCTAGAGGGATGTCCGAGGGGGTCCCAGATTGGAGAGGGTGCAGGCTGGGCTGAGGGACAACCCCCCCCTGCAAGAATTTTATGCACCAGGCCACTAGTGTGTGTGTATATATATATATCTAAGTGACCAACCATATATCTGTCTGAACATATAATGCGCACTGACAATTTAAAAATAAACATTGACTCGCACATGCACGATACATATAAAGCTCTCTCGGGAGCATGTAAAGGGCTAAGTGACTAACCTGACACTTCTATTATATAAAAAAGGGGAAATAGCAATATTAAAATATCTCTTCTAATTAATTTCCTTTCAATGTGCATGAATCCATGTATTGGGCCACTAGTCTTATTATAATGTTTGAAAATGCTTACAGATACTTCATCTGTGAAGAAGAACAAGAAGTCAATATGCAAATATTTCAAGTTTCTTCAAAATGTTCCTCTTCGTGAAGAGAATAAAGACATTATCACAGCTTCGACATTTCCACAAAGTTTCCATTTCTAAATGCCATCTGCTTTAAGTCTTATAAAGATG
Source organism: Murina feae (assembly GCA_004026665.1). Taxonomy (NCBI): domain Eukaryota; kingdom Metazoa; phylum Chordata; class Mammalia; order Chiroptera; family Vespertilionidae; genus Murina; species Murina feae. The sequence continues at coordinate 628 of PVJC01051443.1, forward strand.
TAGGACATTTAAGTGTTAATATGTGTTTTGAAGTTGGTCACTTATGACCAGGAATGCCCTTGGAAAAGTTATACATCTCCAAGTTTTCATTTCATCTCATGTTAGTGGAAGTAATCAACCCTATTTGTAGGATGTATTAGCATCAGCGGAGATATATGAAGAATTCTTAGAATAGTGTCCAACATGTATTAAATACATACGGTTTTGAAAATCATTGCTTATATTGCTAAGTGTTTTACTCTATAATCTAGTTTAAAATTTGGTTCTCCCTCTTTTGCTTTTTGATGTCTTTACTCTATAATTTGATTCCCTCACAAGAATTCTAGCTGGATTCTCGAAGTGATCATTAACATTTGCTATATTATTAGTACTCCTTTTGTATTCTGTTTAATCAACTTTCAGCATCCACATGTTTCCCTTGGGAAAAAAAAGACAATTTATATAATATATATAGAGTTTGTAACTAAGAAAAATTGAAGAAAAAAATTTTCCTGGCTCATTCTAAAACAGGAAGGAGAATAAGAGTAAGGAGGCACGTGTGGGACACAATACCTTAGACTATTTTGACAAGAAGTAGAGACTCAGATGACTGACTTCCACCTCTCCAAGAACATAAGCCTAGAGAGCGCTAGTGAGTGGCCAGCCATTGCACGCCCTACTGGATCTGCTTTCTGGGATGCCACACAGACCTATGAAGACTGAGCATTCCCAGCCTGGCAGGGATCATCTTTTGAATCTTTATGTCTCCAGCTCTCTAAGGAATCTGGCAGCCCCAGCCCAGCTTAGCTTGTGCGCTTTCTGAGATGCCCATTGTGCCAGTCAGGAACCCAGGCCGCTATGAGAAAAAGTTCAGAGTGCTCCCCCGACACTTGCTGGACCAGTTTCCTACAAGCCCAGATACAGACTGAAACACAATAAAAGAGAAAAAACAGCAAAGGAATGTTCAGCTCTATTGAGGTATAAAGCACTTGATGGTATAGAACAATAATTAATTTTTTTTTATTGAGTGTATTGAGGTTAATACAATTATATAGTTTTCAGGTGTGTGTCTGTGTGTTTTTTCCAGTCCTGCTTGTTCAGTTCTTTCTGGAGTATAATAACCCCCTGAATATTCATATGTAACCTTTCTAGTGCTGTATTTAGTGCTTTAGCTTATTCATGCTCTCAGTGTGGGTGCTGGTGACTCACGGTGCCTGTTCTGGGCAACTAATGTTCCTCTCCAAGCCCCCATCTATGCTTACCTTCCCTGTATTCTCCCATGGAATGTTTTTCTTGTTGCTCTGTTGTTATGGTAGTGCTATTTCTTCAGGATTGTGAAAAGACATGCCACCACCACCACCACCCCCTCCCAGGGGACTGGACCAGCTGAGCCTTCAGTGCCCTCCCTCCACATTCCTGCTGGTCAGGCTTTGCTAATCTCACCTCTGAGGAGAAGAAAGCTACCACTGCTTCCCAGGGGACCTGGTTGTTACTACAGCTTCCTGTCCTTGCACTCACTTGTGGTAGGTAGAATAAGCTCTTCTCATTCCCCTAAGAAAGTCCATGTCCTAATCCTCAGAAACCATAATTATGGGCCCTTACATGGCAATAGAGACTTTGCAGATGTGAATAGTCTAAGATCTTAAGATAAGGAGATAATCCTGGATTATTTGGGTGGGTCCAATATAATCACAAGGGTCCTTCTGAGCAAAAGGAGACAGAATATTCAGTGTATCAGTAATGCAATGTGCAAAACACCTGGTGGCTTTGAAGAATGATGAAGGAAGCATGAGCCAAGGAACACAGCAGTCTCCAGAGGATTCAAAAAGCAAGGGAATGCATTTTCCCAGAAGGAACCAGCCCTGCAGACAGCTTGATTTTAGCCCAGTGAGACCTATTGCAGACTTCCAACCTTTACAAGTGTAAGCTAATAAATTTCTGCTGTTTTACACTACTAAATCTATGGCAATTTGCTGTAGGAGCTACAGGAGAGAAATAACTTCACCATCTTTAAATGCTATATTTCCAGTGGTGTTTTCTTTATAGCTTGTAAAGTATATAGTGTGATGATCTAGTTTATTGTGCAAACTGGGACACTTTTTTGAGAGTTAAAGAAGGTGGCATTCATTATTATATGAAAACAATGGGCATGACAGAATATCCTGTTTGAACTATGAATACATGAGAGAAACATCCTATATAATAAAATGGTAATATGCAAATGGACCCTAACAGCAGAACAACTGGGAATGACTGGTCATTATGACACACACTGACCACCAGGGGACAGATGCTCAATGCAGGAGCTGCCCCATGGTGATCAGTGCGCTCCCACAGGGGGAGCTCTGCTCAGCCACAAGCCAGGTTGATGGCTGCCAGCACAGCGGTGGTGGTGGGAGCCTCTCCTGCCTCCTCAGCACCGCTAAGGATGTCTGACTGCAGCTTAGGCCCACTGGAAGTGGACATCCTCCGAGGGCCTGAGGGCTGCCAGAGGGATGTCTGACTGTCAGCTTAGGCCCAATCGCCTGGGGATCGAGACTAAGTCAGCAGGTGGACATCCCCCGAGGGTTCCCAGACTGCGAGAGGTCACAGGCCAGGCTGAGGGACCCCTCCACCCCTCCGAGTGCACAAATTTTTGTGCACCAGGCCTCTAGTTCCCATATATTAGTTGAGTCAACTTTGCATGTTTAGCTATGGTTTATGTGGAGCATTGTGAGGTGAAAGAAACAAGCAGATAAATAGCAAATGTGACCTTATCACTAAGCCATCTCACTTCAATACAATGACTAGGGCCAATTTTTGCTTCAAAGATGAGACTCTGTCTTTCTCTAAATGGGAACTTCAGATGATCAGAAGGTCAGGAAAACTGAAAGCAAGATTGTTCCTACCATTAAAAAATCCATAATGAGTCTCACACACCCTCCATTGATCTCAATACCTACCTTACTGCAGACTTTTACTCCCAATGTCAAAGTCTAGCTTTGATACTTCCAACATAATCTATTCCATCTTAATTTCAGATCTTTTTCTCCTACACTCTGACCATTGCCTCCCATCTTTCTAGGTCTCTTAATCAGCCTGGTTCTCTGACCACCCCCCATCCCCCAATGATACTTGGGTTCCACCTACAACCACTATTAATCTAGGTTTCTTCATCCCTAGTAAGGCCCTCATTTTGCTCATCTTCAAATATAAATTCCATGTCTGATCATAATCACCATGAACTTAAATACTTTTGAGCCTCTTCCCCTCTCTTTTGCTTCATGATACTCACCTGTAGAAACCACAGGTTAGCTAGAACTCTGCCTAATCCTTGCCTGCAATTTAATCTCTATTTGGCTGGAAAAAACCAAACACCACACAGATCTGCTGTTAAATTAATTAAAGGTCATGAACTTCAAGGGGGCCCTTGGTGCCTCTGGTATTTATACTATTTTTCTCTGGTCCATTTGTTTGTTCACTCACTTAGATGATTGTTTAACATTTTCTCTTTACTCCTAAAGCCCCAACTAGGATCCTTTCCTCATTCTCATCCTTGAATTAATCTAACAAGTATGTTTCACACTTCCATTAATTGCCTCTAACCACATTCCAACATTTTTAATGAAATACTCTGCTTTCTCTACAGATAAACTTTTTATTCTATTATCCAAGACCAAACTCCTCATATGTGCACTAGATCACTAAGATATTGTCCCAGCTATTCTCTCCTCCCTCCTATGTCCTCAATATTTCCCTTTCCTGGATAAATTCCATCATCACATTAATATGCTAGGAATTTTCCTATCTTAAAAGACAACTGTTATCTCTCTATGCCCATAGACTTTTATTTAAAAGTAAAAGTCTTCAAAAATGTTATCTGTATTTACTTCCATTGAAAAAACAAACCCAATTGAAAATAGATGCTTGCCACACCTTGCAAATATTCTCCCCAATATACCAATGGCCTCTTTGTTAGTTCTAGTCATCTGCTGTGACACTCTTTCACCTGTTCTTCCAAATATACTTGACAAAACATATTCCTGCTCCCTCCTTGGCACCTTTTCTTCTTTTGTCTTCCAGGGTGGCATACTACACCTTTTTATATCTCATTGTTTCCTCCTGTTCATATGGTATGCTAATTCCTCTCCTTGTCCCCAACCTCATCTTACTTCCAAAATCTAGTCCTCACACTAGTTCTTTTTATCTCCATTGATGACAATTCCAGGTACACAGTTTCATTTACTTGGAGTTTTCTTAACTCCTTCTTTTACATCCCATGTTGATTCTATTAGGAAAATCTTGGAATAGACATTTAAAATATACCCATAATGTGTGTTTTTTATAATCACTTTTCCTGCTACAACTTGGTCATTTGGTTCATTTTCTTTCCACTAGTTATGAAATAGCAAATGGGCACCCTCATTCCTTGTAAGAGAGAAATCAGGTTCATTCATCATGAAGAGGATTCTGGAGCATTTATTAAAGACAAGCCTGCTTATACTCTATGCATCAGAGAAGCTTGCATATAAGTCCATATGGGGCTATGTGCAGTGTTGTTTGTAGTAGGAGGAGTTGGAAGAAACCCAGGTATCCATCATTAGGTGAACAGATAAGTATATGTGATGAAAGCATATGGTTGCATTTTATGCCACAGTGAGAAGCAAAATTTAACAACATGGGGAGATCTTGAAAGCATAGCAATGAGTGAAAAAACAAAATAGGATCTTTAGCACAAAATTATTTGTGTGGTTTAAAATCACATTTATACAGCATGTCTTTCAAAAATACACTTGTATCCAAGGACATTCTATAAACACATTTGAGTTGGTGCCTTGGTATGGAAAGAACTGTGTCTGTAATGAAGGAAAATAATGAAATAACATAAAGCAAGAGCATCCTTGGATACATCAATAATCACAGTGTGCTGTGACTCACCCAACTCCCTTCATTGAAGTGAACGAGAGGAAATTAAAGCAAACAAAAGTTTCAAGAATTATCTGAACCCAATCTCTGTGTTAAACACAAGCACATTCTATTATATTCAGCAATAACTCAGCTTCAGTCATTCCAGAGAAGATCAACTGGAAACTATAGAGAATCAAATTTTACAAGAAAAGCTGAGTTTTTGCAAAAAGATCTGCTGATGGAACAGGAGTAGACAGGTTTTCTAAAATGTGCTTATAAATAAATGCTATGTAAAAGTACCTGTTACTCACCACAGACACACACATACACACATGCAAACACATTCAAGCACATGCACATGCACACATACACCCCAGAACTCTTTAAGGGCTAGAAATAAAAACATAAATGAAGTGAACCCAGAGCTCAGTGAAGACAATTACAGAAGCCAATATGCCACAGTTTGAGGAAAAACACCAATGCTGGCCACCTAATTCTGGAGATTAATGGTGCCGCTTAGGGGAATGAGTGCCGCTTAGGGCTTTGAGTATGTTTGCAGTGTCCCAGAGGTGAATTCCAGCCTCTTACACAAAGTCAGGACAACAGAAGGAACTGCAACCTTAGAGAAATGATGAGTGAAAAAAACCCGCCTGTAAGAGAAAAGGAAGAACACCTCCAAAAGGAACAATAACCTCATCTGAGAATGAGCAGTTGCAAGCTTGGTCTCATGTGCATCTGGGTTCAACTGCACACTACCTCACGCTCAGGAACCCGCAGGCTGAGGCATCATATGAAAAATTTCCAGGCAAGTAGCATCCAGCATATTTTAAAGCAAATCCCCTGTGGAGAAAATTAGCCTCCATTCTGGACTCTAGGAATTTCCACATATTACATTTGGCCAAATATTAGCTCACAACAAAAATAAATTACCACACCATAAGGAAACACGTTTCCATCGAGGAGAATAAGCAGAAGGCACAAGTGACCTACTTTAATTCTCAAAGTCTTCATGACTCTAAGGATCAGACATGGAATATGAAATGACCAAGAAAATAGAAAGAATATGGGAGGAGAGGGGCAGAACAAGAGGAGTTACAAACTGAGAAATTTTCAGACTAATTTAAATAAGACAATCACATGATATCTTTAAAGGAAAGAGAAAATAAATGTAAATCTAGATTCTGTACATGACAAAATGACCTCTCAAGATCAAGAATAAAATACTTTTTTTGAAAACAAAAGCTGAAAGAATTTACCACTCCCAATCTTTCCTAAAAGTACTTCTGAAGGAGGAATTTCAGAAAGAATAAAAATGATCCTAGAAGAAAGTGTGAGCAAGTGACCGGGAAGCATGTGGAAAAGGAAGTTTGCAGTTGTGACTACACAAAGCAGTCTATTCTTGAGCTATCACTTATTTATGTATTTGTATTTTTGCATACAAACAACTGTAAACCTACTTTTGTCCACCCCTGTATGTATATGTATCGTATAAATCCATCTATAAAATAAAAAAAACAAGAAAAACAAAACACCCAAATGATAAATAAAATAGGATGTCAACTAGAAAGCACAAAATGAGGTGGTGGAGATAAATCCAAATATATTACCAATCACAAGGAATAAATGTTCTAGGTAAAAGAAATTTTCTGATGGCTTTAAAAAATTCAAATTATATGCCATTTGCAAGAGATATGCCAAAAAGCATAAGAACATAGGAATGCTCAGGTAATTAGTTAAAAAAATGTGTGCCAGACAAATAATAAAATAAATCTGACATAGTAATATTAATATCAGGGGGAAAAGAGCTAAAAGGCAAAAACCATTATTATAGATAAAGAGGGTCATTAAATCTTGATTTATGTTTAAATTGCCCAGGAGGAGATAAAATTTCTAAATATTTATGGATGTAATAAAGTAGCCAGAAAATATAAAAATAAAAATTAGTATAAATATAAGGAGAGATAGGCAAATTCATTATCAGATTTGTGTATATTCATATAACTTGGTTAGAGATTAATAGGTCAGACAGAAAATATTTAGTACAGATGAAAAGATTGTAACCACACAATTAACAAACTAAATTTAATGGGCATATAATGAAAATTCTGCTAAACAACTTGAAAATACTGTTATTTTTCTTACTATAAGGAACACTTACATAAATATCATGCACTGTGCTACAAAATAAGTCTAAATGAATTTCAAAGAATTAAAATAAATTTGGCCACATTCTCTGCTAATAATGCCATCAAGTTGTAGATAAAAAAAGAGGAAAATGACTTTTAAAGACTGCATATATTGAGAACAATTTTAAAACTGTTAATTCATATTTCAATGTCAATTAAAGGAAAATAAAAATGCAAATAAAAATGCAACTAAGCAATAATGGATATACCACATATCAAAGTATATGAGGAACAATTAAAGTAAGGGTTAATAAGAAAATTTAGAGACTTATGGCCAAAATAAAAGAAAAGATATTAATTATCTAAGATTTCTACTTAGGAAGTTAGAAAAAGGAAAACAATAGAAGCCTAGAAGCACAAAGGAAAAGGTGAGCCAGTGTGGCTCATCCCATGCACTGAAGGGATGCCTTTGTTTCCTCATTAGGGCACATGCTCAAGTTTTGGGCTCTATCCCTGGTAGGGGGCATGCAGGAGGCAGCCTATTGATGTTTCCCTCTCACATCAATGTTTCTCTCTCTCCCTCTTCTTTCTTCTCTCTCTCTCTCTCTCTCTCTCTCTCTCTCTCTCTCTCTCTCTCTCTCAACATTCAATAAAAGAAAAAATCCTATATAATAAGAGAGAAATATGCTAATTAGCTATTATGCACTGAGGTATAAGGACCAAGTGGGTCATGACAAGATCACAGATCGGCAAGAGGGTGAGCCAGCAAGGTACAAGCAGGCTGTGGAGAGCTACAGAAGTGGGCAGGACAGCAAGCTATGAGGGAGGGAGGGGACAGGGGTAGTTATAGGAGAGCAGGGCAGCGGGCAGAGAGCTATAGGAGGGTGGCAGCGACCTACTGGCACAAGGATTTGTGCACAGGGCTACTATAGTCTACTCTAATAAAAGAGTAATATGGAAATTGGCTGTCACTCTGAGACACCTAAGCCACGCCCACCAGCCAAGCCACACCTCCCAGCCAATCAGAGCAGCTGTATGCAAATTAACCCAGCCAAGATAGTGGAGGCCAGAGCTGGGATACTTGTGTTGCAGCCACAGCTACCACACAAGCACCCTGGCTCTGGCCGCTCCAGGTCTGTTGGAGATGCAGAAGTCAGGGAAGACAGAGAAGTCCGGCTCCAGCGCCTGAGGCTGGCTTTGGCCAGAGATGAAGAAGCTGCCTGCCCTGTGATCCAGGCCACAGCCAGCAGAGAAGCCTTCCACCTGTGGTCCAGGGGACATGGAGAAGCCCAGTCCAGTGCCTGTCACTGGCTACAGCCTGGGAGAAGCTGCCTGCCCCACATTTGCCCGTCCCATGTCTTCGAGAAGATTGAGAAGCCAGGCCCCAGCGCCTGGGACTAGCTTTGGCTGGGAGATGAAGAATCCTCATAGCCCGGGAAATGAAGAAGCTGCCTGCCCCATGAGCCGCCCACTCCATGTCCTTGGGAAGACTAAGAAGCTGGGCCCCAGTGCCTGAGGCTGACTGCAGCCTAGGAGACCAAGAAGCTGCCTGCCCGGTGATCCAGGCCGCAGACACTGGAGAAGCCACCCAGACTGCCTCACAGGGGACATGGAGAAGCTACCCACCTGCGGTCCAGGGGAGACAGAGAACTGGGTCCAGAGCCTGACACTGGTTGCAGCCTGGGAGACACCTGCTGCCAGCCTTTGGCGGGTACCGAATGGAGGGGTTGAGGGTCCGGAGGTGGAGGCACTCCTGCTTTGCAGCAGCAGTGCCTGGGCTGCACAGGCTTTGGCCACCTTTGCTGGGCAGGGCGTCCTGGGCAGGGAATGGGAGCAGGATGGTGGTGGGGAGGCCGGTGAAGGGAGGCTGTGAATATCTGACTGGGGCTGAGCCCTGGGCTGGGGGTTAACGCTCCCACCCCATGGAAGCTTTAAGGAGGAAAGGAGGACTGCTTCCTCTTTCTCTTACACACACCCCTCCTGGGCCTCCTCTCTCGTGGGCTCCATTTTCTCCACCACCGGGGGCAGGAGTCTCCTGTGAGGGGACCAAGGTCTCCCTTCCTGGGAGCCAGGAGATGGAGAGACAGAGAGATGGGCAGGGGCGGGGGTGTGGGTGGGTGGGGAGGGACATGGCGGAGGGAGCATCCCTGGAGAGTTTGGGGGAAGTAACCAGGTGGGGGAGGGGTGGAACAGGATGGAGGGAAGAACTTTATAAAAGAATCAGTGGACAGTAGAGTTAAAGAAGGAAAGAGGATGTATGAGTGAACTGTAGGAGCTACAATGAAAATCAAGTATAGTTATGTACTGGGAACAGATTTTAATTAATTTTATTGATTTTTTACAGAAAGGAAGTGAGAGGGATAGAGAGTTAGAAACATTGATGAGAGAGAAACATCGATCAGCTGCTTCCTGCACACCTCCTACTGGGGATGTGTCCACAAAGAAGGTACATGCCTTTGACCAGAATTGAACCTGGAACCTTTCAGTGTGCAGGCCGATGCTCTATCCACTGAGCCAAACCAGTTAGGGCTACGGACAGATTTTAAAAGTAGAAGTCAGAAAAAAAAAAAAGGATAAATGATAGTGGGTAATTAGGCAGGTAGATAGATAGGTATTAAAACAGTGGATGTAAGTAGAGAAGAATGTATGGTAAAGGTAGGATGAGAGAAAAAGAGGGAGGGAAGAAAAGTTATAAAGAGGGAACAAACTGGTAGAGCTTAAAAGGAGAATGGGAAGAAGGAAGGAATGGGGGAGGGAGCAAAGCAGGTTAGAGGGAGGAAGTGAAGAAAAAAATTAAGGTGGGAAGAAAGGAAAAGGTGAGGGAGGGCAGGGGTAAAGATAAAGGGAAAAAGGAATGTGAGAAGGGAAGGAGGGTAGTAGAAAAATGGGAAGAATGATGGTGGAACAGAAGTAGGAAATAAGGAGGAAAGAAAAGTTTATAAGTGATGAGTCAGTAGGAAAAGTGTTACATAAAGGAGAAAAAATGTGTGAGAAGGAGAAGCCAATAAGGAAGTAAAATACAATTATGTGTGAAGGGGATAAGATTAAAAATAAAATCAATAGGGGTGACCAGGCTGGCAGGGGAGGGCAGTTAGGAGGATCAGGCAGGCAGGCAGGGTTAGGGCAGGCAGGCAGGTTAGTGGTTAAAAGCCAGAGGTCCTGGATTGTGAGATGCCCTAAGAACTCCATACTGGAGAGGGTGCAGGTCCAGCTGAGGGCTCCCCCTCCCCCCCCCATGCACAAATTTCATGCACTGGGCCTCCAGTATATATATATAAAAGAAAGATATAATAAAAGTAAGAGTAGAAATAAATAAAATAGCAGACAAAGATGAAGTAGAGAAAGTCAATAATGTCAAAAGTTGGTTCTTGGAAAAAATGGCAAAATAAACCTCTGACAATATTGATCAAGTAAAGCAGGGTAGGAGAATAAATACTTAATAAGGCTGCAAAATGGAGCATAGGCATAGATTAAAAATATTTCCTTTAATTATATAAAATATATATAATAAATATAAAAATATAAAAAACATGAACAAACTTCTAGAAATATAACAGAGCTGGCTTTTAACAATCTGATATTATCTTCATTTGAATTATAAAGCCTAAAAAATTTTGTGATTAAACAAACTGAATGAATATTTTAAAATCCTCACTCATCTATGGATAATAATAACTATTATAAACTGGTGAACAAAAATGGATACAGAGGTAGAGCAGCATCAAACAGACTGTCAAATTACAGCAACAAGGACAGGAACATTGGGGGGGGGGGTAACAGATCAGCCAAGGGACTTTGGTGCATGCATTTAAGCATAACTAATGGACACAAAACACTGGGGGGTAGGGGAGGCTGGG
>PVJC01051444.1:0-11462 GCA_004026665.1 Murina feae
ATTATACTTTCCTTATAAGTTCACACTATATTAACATAATAAAGGTTCACTAATCAAGTATTTATAGTATGTCTACTACATATTCAGGAATGAACTATTAATTATTATCAATATAGTTTCTGTGTGTTCCCTGCAGGTGAATTTTGTCACATAAATCTTCGCACTTGCACTGCATGTATCTGAAACTATATGTTTTAAACAAAGTGGGTTTATTACATTTGGCAGCAAAAGGAAGTGTTACATGAGGACTTTCAGAATTGGCACCTAGAAATATCATGCTTGCCTCCTTAATAGGCATGTATTTAAAGATAGAATCACACATATAGTACATGTGCTTAAACACATGTTGCAAGTAAAGGAAACCAATGAAAAATTCAATCATGATTTAGAAAGCGGTGTCCAGTTTATTATTATCTAATTCATACTTCCTAAAAAAGAAATACCAGCATTATATCTTCTTCTGAAGAATTATTGCATATGAAATAGCCAGAGACTTTTAAAAAATAGAATCACCTGTTTCGTTGAAATGGGGCGTTGGGAGCTCCAAACGCATTGACTTTGGTGGGTTTATGTGAGAAAATAGAGTGATTTCATTTTAGTGCTGGTTTTTACCTTTTAATTTCCTTTTATAAAAGTTGTTTGACCTTTGTGAAACATGAGAAATGCAAAAGGACTGGAAAAAAGTAGCCCAGTGTCCCCCCCCCCCCCAATCTCTCTAGAACCATCTTCTCCAAAGGATCCCTAGACCAGACCACCTGCTTTAGTATAGCTCATCCATATTCTGATGGACAGGCTTATACCTTCCAACAACAGAAATGCTACATGAGAGACCATAGCAGCTATGGCATAATATGGGATGTTTACCCCACAGCCTGCTATGTGCTTAATATAAAGTTGCTTTTCATAGCTGTTTGTTTCTGCTGGACTGTATGTGTTAAAAATAATATAAGGTCAAATTCCATAAGAAAGCATAGTTCTGATTGACTTTCCAGTCCCAAACTCTGGACCCACGCCAGTAGGGTCTGGGAACGTGTCAGGGATAGTATGCCTTATATTGCAGCACTCAAAAGTGACTACTTAGGTTCATTAACTCATGGTGAGGATAGGTTTGAAAAGATATTTCAACCTGGCTAATTAGCAAGCAGTCAGATGAAGCAGAAAAGTGAGTGAAATACATGCCACCTCTCTGGAAGGGAGATAAAAGAATGTGCTGGGGAAAATGGAAATAAGTAAGTTAATGTGCTGGAGCCATAGGGAGGAAAGTTAGCTCCATTGTATGCCTCATGCTGTTTAAAAGTAGAAGCGAGAGTGTTTAAATGTGATTGGAGTGAGACTAAGAGTCCAAGCCTTAAATATATGTATATAGCTGTATAATTTCTGGTGCAATTTATTATAGGCCTCCTGTTTGCCCACATTCTCCGCAATGTTTATATGAGCCCCCTCCCTTTTATCTGCAGACTTATCAGTTGTACTGAGATTAGATATAATACTTTGAATCCATTATTTGCTCAGAAAGTATGTGTCAACTACCTACTTTTTCATTGCCAAAATTTTATCAAATTAACTCCTCATTTTTCTAAAATGTTAATAAATAAAAATATTCACTACCATCATTTTTATAGCATTTTGCAGCCTACAAAACACTCTCACAATCACCGTTTCTTTAAATTTTCCAAAATTTATGAAGTGGTTATTATTAATCTCAACTTTAAAAAAAATATTTTTTATTGATTTCAGAGAGGAAGGGAGAGAGAGAGATAGAAATATCAATGATGAGAGAGAATCATTGATTGGTTGCCTCCTGCACACCCCATGGGAATTCAGCCCACAACCTGGGCATGTGCCCTGACTGGGAATTGAACTGTGACCTCCAGGTTCACAAACTTGATAATCCTAAACTGGTTAAAAATTTAAACAATTTGAGGATAACATTTGTAAAAATTCACCTTAATTTGCAACTAAATCTGGAGAGATCTTCTGAAGAGCCTAGCACAGCTTATTTTTCTAATCTACTTTCTCAAATCATTAGAAGTATAATCATATTTTTCTCAAGGAATAATCTTTGTGTGACAACTCCTAGTACTTTATGTCATTTTGTCTTTAAATATAAGCCCTATTATTTTTTTCATGGCACATAATAGGGAATACTGGCAATGTCTCAGCTGAAACTAGCTGAATTAGACATAGTGTGTAAACTCTATAATTTATTAAGATTTGAACATAGAGGCTGATTTGGGTAAGATTTGGTTCTGTGAGACAGAGTCTTTGCATTGATTTAGGATACCTCAGTTCAGACTGAAACTTTCCAGACTTGAGAGTGTTCACATTTTCATAGCTTAATTGTAAATCATCTTCCATTTAGAAGATTTAAAGACAAGCTAAAGAACTAAATCTTTTTAGTCACCTTACTAACTAGGAAAAGCCTTCATTTCAGATGAGCCTTATGGTTCTTTCCAAATGGATTAGAACAGTTTGATAATGTTCACATAAGACAAATACTATCACTAGGAAAACAACTTTTCCCTCCAAGAGTTAAATGTAAAATTAGGTGTCATTAGAGGGCATTTGGAAGACGTTTGAGAGCAGTCTAGCCCCAGCAGGCCAAACCGCTCAGCTGTAATGGGCAGCAAATCAAAACCAGAGTGGTAGGCCTGTTGCTCCCCTATTTGTTTTGCTTCATTCTGCTTGATTATTTTGGCAAAGTTAAGCTGAAACGGCAGTGCTCTGAAGTTCTGTGAATTTAAGCTTTTAATTAGGTAAAAGCGTCCTTTGCAGCTCTTGCTGAGTGCTCATTTTGTGTATGAATGCTTTACTCCCTACACTGGTGTGCTTTGAAAGTTGTGGAACTCTGTGCTGACTCTCTCCAGCAGTCACGAAAACCCTCATGGATCTTTTCCGAGTTGTTTCCGCTTGGATGTTGTTGCTCTATAGGATCCTAATGCATTTGAACATCTCTGGGATTTTCTGTACATTTGCACTGTTAAAGGAGAACTAAATTCTGCTTAAAGTTAACTCCGATGAAAGATTTTCCATTTTAAATTACTTTTGAATTAAAAAATTTAATTAGCACTGCCTGTAAACGGTAGATTGTTCTCAGAAGAAATTATTTTCTACTTTACTGTTTCACTAATATTTTCTCAAATGTTAAATTGATTTGCACATGGTTTTATGTCTGTGGTTTTAACTAAAAATGGAACATAGGAGAAAAATAATTATCAAAAAATGGTACAAGACTGGCTGTGTGGTTTTTGTTTAAGATAAAATTTAAAGTCTTTAAATTAATATATTTAATTTGGATTTAAAAAAACACCTTTAAATAATACTCTCCATATTAGGACTTTAAAAGATTAGAGTCTGCCTTATAAAGAGTTTATTTAAACTATGTAAGGATCATGAGGGAAAATTGATCAGAATCAACTAGGTCAAGTGTATGTGCAGAAACAAAGGTCACTTTTAGTGGTTTTGGTGTAGTTTGGAGAAATATCTAAATTGGCTTCCTTCTGAAGTAGGAAATCGATTGATTTAGTAACCACACTTAGAGGACACTTCCGGCTTTCAATTAGAATCTGCTCTGCTTTTTACCTGGAACATAACACACCTACATTATAGAAAAAGCACCTTTATGAAAATGAATCCTAAATTATTTGTGTCAAAAAAATTGTTAGAATGTTTACAGAAAAGAAAAATGCTACCCACAGACAATCTTATCACACTTGCTTTCATGAAACAGGTGTCTGGACTGATTTGGGGCTTTGGTTTTATTTTTGTCAGTGTTTAATTTCCTGCCATGCAGATGAACTTCTTGTGGAGGGATTAATGTGATTAAGTGGCAAAGTGACAAACAAGGCTGTCTGGTCGCATCTTCCCTCTTTAGCCGACTAATCACCTTTGGATTCTGGGCTTTGTCAATGAGTGAGTCCCTTACACATTTATCAGCCTAAGCATTTGATCTGCATGTGACCACATTAGTTAGAGGGGAAGTCTAAGATAAAAGTTACAATTTGGTCTTAGAAAGGTATTTTCTAACCCTAAATTGGAAATGGGTTTCTCAGCTGATGTAAGTAAGCATCTTTCCCCCCACCTATGTTAACAGTACAATCCGGCGCAGGTACTTCAGCTTCGGTGGGAAACACAGCGCTGCTGCCGAGATTGAAAGCCTCAAGAGAAATAAACTAGTCAAGGTCATACCTTCTCATAGCAATGAGGTCACTTTGAATGCAGAATCTTTTTTTCTGGGAAGCAATATGTTCACAGTGAAGGCTTGAGGCTTATAGAAACTCCTTCTGACACCAGTACTATAGTCGGCATATCTCTCACTTGTCCTTGGCTTGACACACAATTTGAGGGATTGGAGGTGATTAATAGCTTACTCTCTCTACAGGGTGATGATTACCTCCCTGCAGGTACTATCATCCCAGCATATTAGTGGTAGTAATGACTGGGATTTATGTAACACGGTCTTAAGGAAGGTTGCCAAGTATTGTATGCTTATTATCTTTTCCCTTTGACATGCGTGCCAGAATTGTTATTTAGAACATTCTCGTGGGGAAACCGAAGCACTGTATGGAGGGGACTTGTCCTTAGTCCCACTCTTAGGCAGTGACAGAAGCAAGGGTTAGACCCTTGATCTCCTGATTGCTAACCCATCATTCCTTCAACCCGATTGCTGCTCCCTCTTCATTTTCAAAATGAATAGGAGCCATTAGCTTTCACACTCCACCTCAAGCATTGAAAACAACAAAATCTCCTGGCTGTATGAAAATAAATTTGTGCACTGGCTTGAATTTGTATTTTAGCATATGGTTCTCTGCATATGGGTTGAAATTCCCTTTTAACAACAACAACAACAAAAAAGTTGTAACGAGATGACCTAACTATGAGTCCCCAAGTTGAGGCATGAGAGCTATTGAACTTTCTTTGTATAGAGTGACTGAACGCGCATGTTGCCTGTTGGGAACTTGCATATGTGGTGCCAGTGATAGTTGAGCCTCCTCTGCATTTGGGGCTTCCGTTTTTCTTGTTTCGAACTTCCATAGGCTTGTCTCCCTCATCAGTCCCTGTACCAAATGACATGTTCACATGTGACCACAGATGCTGACTGAAAACTCCTTGGTAATTCTACTGGATTTCTTATATGACATGGGTCATGCATTTGGTACTGTGTGCGTGCAACCAAGCCCTCTAGCACCTAGTTTCTTTTGATGCCTTTCTTGTGCTAAAAACACAATCTGATAAAGGGAAGAATTTGGTTTGACTCACGTTTGGCTTGAAAACATGATGTTGATTAAGGACTCCACCCAGGCATTTTTGTAGACATTTAAATAACTCTCACTTTGAAGTGATTATTTATTGTGCTCTTTATAAAGAGAAGGAAAAGGAAGAGAAGAGACATTTAGAGATATATTTGGCATTAATTTTGTGCTGCTCTATGTCATATATTTTTTATAAATGATAACATATTCAAACCTCATAAAACCCTCGTTTTAACATAGGAGAAAGTCAGAGAGGTTAAATAACTTGAACAATAAACTAATAAGTGGTAGAGCCCAATTCAAACACTAGTGTGTCTGATATTTATTAGCCAAACTATACCTAAAGAGACCCTTGGCTCAGTTTAATAGCTATCAATGAATATCGTGGAAATAATGGAACTAAGACTCCCTTAAAGGGAAAGCTGTATAAAGAGCCATACCCAAATATAATCACAAAAGAAATCTTCCTTAACCCTATAGCTTGTGACATTTGAGAAAAGCTTCTCACCAAACAAATAAACAACACTTTAAAAATAATTGAACCGTTTAAAAATCTTTTGAGATAACTGTAAGGACACCTGAGGGAAAATGTGTGTCCTATGCTCAGTTGCTTGGCAAACTCAAACATCTTTTGGATTCAGACTTTGTGGGGGAGTCAATTGTAAGAGAATCTGGTGCTTCCCGTCAACATATCAGCATTTAGGTAGCTTATGTAAAGGAAAAGTTATCCGGAAAAGGGAATATTTCTATTGACCAGTTTGCATTTCTAAGCCCTCCATTTCAGATGGAGCTCTTTTTTTCTAGAGGCAAAGGTTAGACAGAAAAAACACACTCTATTTCCTTTCTAAAATGATTTGAGCATAGACTGGGAGAACTTGGACTATAGCTTATTCCAACTCGTAGCATCAATAGATTTAAATTGCATAAACATTAAATTTGCTGTGTAATTATTTCTCAAAA
The DNA here is from genome assembly GCA_004026665.1 of Murina feae. Classification (NCBI taxonomy): domain Eukaryota; kingdom Metazoa; phylum Chordata; class Mammalia; order Chiroptera; family Vespertilionidae; genus Murina; species Murina feae. The sequence continues at coordinate 6,213 of PVJC01051444.1, forward strand.
AAAAAACCACAGTAGTATTCAGGCCGAATACAGACTCATAGACCAGAAGACAGTACTAGAATGTGGGGCACCTGGAAGTGAAGAAGTATTCTAGGAGGTGGAAGGAGACCTGGATTCTACCCTATTAGCATTTCTGTTTAGGCTCCACTAGCACAACTAGCCTTGTGCCTTTGAAAATAATGTCTGAACTCTGGGTAGGCTGTGGATTGCTGGTGCCTGGAGGACGTTTTACTGAATGTTTAATCCTAATGTTGAAGCTATTCATATTCTCAACAGTAGAGGTCCTCAGTACCATAGTTCTTCAACAAAGATGTTGAAAAATTATCCCATCCCTGAATTATTTGGCCTTCATGGTATTTGTAGAACTTAGTCATTTTATGGATGCAGTTGTCTATTAATAAATGAAAAAATTTTAGTCTTTATCTGATCTTGGCTTACAATTTTACAGTCTTGTGTAATGCCGTAATAATGAGTTAACTCAATAGTGGGATATCTGACTTTGTCCTAACTCTTCTCAATTCCTTATTCTCCACAGCTAAGCAATCACTAAATCTTATCAGTTTTACCTCCTGTATATTGACTGTGCCATTTTCCATCACTTTAGCCCCCATGGCCCTAGGTTAGGCCCTTAACTATTGTAACTGTCTTCTACCTAATCTATTTCCAATACTATCTCCTCCTAAACCATTCCCTGCCTATTTAAAAAAATTACGTTTCTAAAATGTTATTTCCCTGCTTAATACTTTCAGTGGTTTACCATCATAACTCAATAAAGCCCAACTATTTTTTTAAAATACATATATATTTTATTGATATTTTACAGAGAGGAAGGGAGAAGGATAGAGAGTTAGAAACATCGATGAGAGAGAAGCATTGATCAGCTGCCTCCTGCACACTCCCTTCTGGGATGTGTCTGCAACCAAGGTACATGCCCTCGACCAGAATCGAACCTGGAACCTTTCAGTCTTCAGGCCAACACTCTGTCCACTGAGCCACACCAGTCAGGGCAAGCCCAACTTTTCTTAGCATAGCCTGCAAGTTCTTTTATAATCTGTGTCTACCTCTTCAGCTTTATTGCTTCCTTCTCCCTTCACCACAGCCTTCAAATCTATGTTCCAATTTACACTGAACTAGAATTCTACATAGACACCAAACTATTTCAACCTTGTTGTTTTAGATGCTGTTTTTCTTTCTAATAATACTATTAATTCTTTTGTCTTCCCTTGTTTGCCTCTCAAGCACTTAACTCTTTTCACAACCCAGTTCTAGTGTCTTCTGCTTATTAAAACCTTTTCTGAACCCCAGGCTAGGTTAGCTATTACCCTCTTTGTGTCAATACTCTACTGTATATGCTTTTCCATTAACATATTTCCAATATTAGGTTAGATATTTCTTCTGCTAGACCAGTGCTCTGGGGGGAGAGGGGCAATTTTGCCCATCCGGGGACATTTGACAATGTTTGGAGATGTTTTGATTGTCACAGGAGTAGAAGCCCTAGTGGGTAGAAGCCAGAGATGCTGCTAAATATCCTACAATAAAGAATTATTCAGTCAGAAATGTCAGTAATACCAAGGTTGAGTTTGATGGAAACTCAGATTTTGTGCCTGCCTGCTGGTTCTGTGGAGGAAGGGGGTCAGTAAAAGAACAGTGGTCTCTGCCAGCACTTCTGTCTGGGAGAAAGCTGCCCCTCCAGCTCTGAACCTGAAGCCAGACAATTCAGTTCCCCTCATATGTCCCTGTGCCTTTCGAGCTGCTGCCCCAGTGCTGGAGCTCAGCGAATGAGTTCAAATCCATGGACCAAACAGAAGAATCCTGGACTAGCCCCTTTCCATCTCCACCTCCCAGCCCAAGAAGAAAAGGACATCAACGATGTCTTTCTTTTCCAGGATCTCTTGGAAACTGAGGTTCTAGAAGAGGGAGCCGGTGAAGAAGTGTTTTTCCTCTTGACAGAAAGAGCCCAGGATCTAGTGCTAAAAAGTGTCACAGGTCAATGAAAGGCTTGGGAACCATGGCCTTTGAGAACCCCAACAAGATGAGAAAGTATAAGAAAATTGTCCTAGACCTGCTGGTGCACGGATTGTATGATCCCGTGAGTTCTGAAGTCATCTGCATGAGCAGCAAGACTCTGCCATCATCCTGGGCAAGATCCAGGGGAAAGGTTTGGGCTCTTCGCAGACATCACTCTTCAGACCAGGACTCTGCTAGATGCCAACAATGACAGCCTGAGACACTCAGGCTTTGTCTCACTTAGGCAACCGGCTGCTTTTTGTTAGTTGGAAATGGAAGAAATTTTTCACCAGTCATATTAAGCAAACTCAAGATTCCCTCCTAATCCATTTATAGGATAGAAATCTCCAGGTTGCCAAGGCTTGCAAAACCACAACAGGTTTCAAGCCTGTTCTCCCTATCTGAGACAAACGAGGGAACACAGCTTCCAGAGTGAAGAAGAGCAAAAGAACTTCAAGCTCTGCCCGCAGCTGAGCCACTATCACCCAGTGCTTCTGCAGTACTTCCACCCAAATAAAATCCTGTAAACACAGAGCCACAGGGAAATGCTTCCATGTGAGCACACTGCCTGAGCACAGCTAGTCCCCCTCTTCAAATTCTTCAGACACTTCTGCTTGTTCTGGTGATTGATAGAAAAGGGGATATCGGAAGAGCAACTGATGGCAAAAATAATACTGTGGAATGGTATGAATATGTGCAAAATAAATTAAGTTGCTTTCCCTATGTCAATTTCTCCCCATACAAATTTGACGAGAAGGTGTGTCCTTTCTTTAAAACATTTTAAGTCTATGTCAATTCAGTGCTTATTTCTCAGTTTTTTCCTTAAGTCCAATGCTGTCACTTATCTTCCTGTTTTAATTTTATTTTAATTTCTGAGCCATAGGAGAATAACTATTATCTTAAGTATTTAAAAAATTTGCTATTGATACCTTGTCATTTGCTATTGATTCCTTTTCTTGATAAAACCTATTTAAAGTTGGTCAAAATGCCAAGAAGGTTGGAGGGGTATCTTGAGCTTCTCATAATCATCAACAGTCATTGTCTCCAAGACCATTCCAAACAAGAATTAATAAAGAGAAAAAGTCTATAAAGCATGTGTTGAAAAACCTCAGGGTGATGGTAACATATGGAATAATAAGAAGTAACATTTATTGAGAACATTTATAATTTATTGAGTGCTAAGTGCTGTGCAAGTATTATTTAATACAACAACTCTATAAGAAAGGTACTGCTATTATCCTCATTTTATAGATAGAAGACTAAGTCACAGGGAACTTAAAGTAACTTGCCCAAGGTGACCTCAATAAACAATGGATCCAGAATTCAAACCCATATGATCTGATTTTTGGAGTCAACGTTCAACCATCTGCCACTGTCTGTTGTAGAATAATTGATTGATTGGTTAGAAATGTAAAAAAATAAATAAGTAGTATCAAGGTTGAAAAACTATGCCAGACTATAAACTTGTGCCTTTTTTCACTTGGAATCCTCAGAACTTAGAACAGTTCCAGACAGAAATTAGACACAGAATAAATACTGATTCAGTGAATGAAAAATTCTGTAAGACTCTAAGATTCTTTGAGGAAATAGCCAGAGCTCAAGTCAATCGAGTTGTAATTTGAAATTTATTTTAAAATTTCCTTCATAATGCATAGAAAGGTGGAATTAAAATTGTGATCTAATTATATGCTACTTCATTTTCCCCAAAAATTATAAGCCCCACTAGTGTGGCTTAGTGGTTGAGCGTCAACCTGTGCACCAGGAGGTCATGGTTTGATTCCCCATGAGGGCACATGCCCAGATTGCAGGCTGAATCCCCAGGAGGAGGGGTGCAGGAGGCAGCCAATTGATGATTCTCTCTCATTGATGTTTCTATCTCTCTCCCTCTCTCTTCCTCTCTGAAATCAATAAAAACATATATTTTAAAAAATTATAAAATGCAAGAAAATATATATTAAAAAGAAGGAAAGGTTAACCAGATTACACATTTTGAAGAATCTCTGAAAGAGAATGCAAAGGATAAGAGGAAATAATCCAAGAAATAATAGAAGAAAGTTTTCTAGATCTAGAGGAAAATAGAAGCTTTCAGTTGAAAGGGCCTACATCAGAATACCAAGGATAGGATGAGGGAAAACAAGTAATCTACAAAGAAATAGATATCAAGTAGGCATTGTATGTTTCATTACTGAAGCTAGATGCCAAAAGATAATGAAACAATATCTCAATTTAATCTTGGATTGCCAGACCCAACATGGTAAAGATGTCTGTTACCCTCAAATTGCCCAGGAGTTTAATGTAATCCCAGTCAAAACCTCACTAAGTATTTTCCATGGAAACTGACCAGCTGATTTTCAATTGTTTATTGAAAAGAAACTGAATGAGACCTTAAGGGAACTATTTGATATGTGAGGGGGGTATAGCCTCGCCAGACATGAAAATATACTGTAAACCTATGATAATTAAGACATTGTGACAGTTGTGCAGAATAGACAACTAGATTAAGGGAACAAATACAGAGCTCAGAAGCTGAAGCATTCATCCAAAGAAACTTAATGTATGATAAAAAATGGTATTTCAAATGCTTGAGAAAATACTGCTGAGGTAATTACTGTCAATTTAGAAAAGTAAAACTAAAACATATCACCATCTCACATAAAATACAAAATGAAATTCTAAATAAATAAAAAAGCTAAATATATAAAATATTACAAAAAGTATAAAAGATTATTCTAAATGTGGTCTGTTGAAGTCCTTCCTAAGCATGATGAAAATTTTAGAAGCCATAAAATAGATTGACAGTAAATAAAAAATTCTATACAACTGAAAACACATCGTTTTTTAAAGTTACATAAAAATAAGCTTTTATAAAATTGAACTGTGTACTCACCATATGTAAATTTTACCTCAATTTTTAAAATGAAAATGGAAAGAAAAATGGCAGGGAGAAAATATTTGCAATATATGTAATAAATAATAGGAACATTCAAAATATAAAGAGTAGTACAAAGCAATTAAAGAAATCATAGACCAAGAATAAAAAGGGCAATTGACAGAAAAATAAAAATGACCAATTAAGATTTGAAATGATGTTTAAATGCACGAGTAATCAGGGAAAGCAACAATGAGGTATGGTTTTTTTGCTCATCTGATTGACTAAAATAAAGAAAAAAGGTACTATCCACCACTGGGGAATGTAAGCAATAGGCAGGCCCTCACATGAATCATTGAGAACTGGTGGAGTTT
>PVJC01051445.1:0-11472 GCA_004026665.1 Murina feae
AAGAAATTCAATGGCAAAATTTTCCTTTTCAGCATCATCTGTTGAATCAATGGAATCATCACTCAAATATGTGTGAAAATCTCCATTGGGTCTATACAAAATTTCTTCATTTAAGTTTTGAACATGCTCATTTTTTGGACAAAGAATTGCATGTTTAAATATATATTTTAATATTATCTATATTTGTTGTAATATTATCTCATATTTGTTGTAAGAGACAACTTTCTGAGGGCTGGCAACTGAGGATGCAGTTGTCTTTTTCAATCGGGAGGGAGACACAAGCTCCCGAAAACTCTGAACTCCAATTCTGGGTGAGTCTCTGGGGACCCAGACTCATACGGGGAGAAACTGGACTGTCTGGCATCGAGAGGAACTCTCAGAGATGCTTGCAGCAATTACCATGGGACACTGAGACCTGGGGCCTCTTAGGGCAGGGCTGAGGATCAGCCACAGCTGTTTGCTCCACCATGTTGATTCTCTGAGACCCCACCCCACCCAAACTGTGTGCAGAGGCTTTTGCATATGAATAGCCTGGCCCTTTGCAATCTAAAATTACCTAACAAACTGCAGCTGGGTCAGAGAGACCCAGAACATCCAAAAGAAGTCTCAAGACCCCACAGCAGCTTGCATTGCTTCATAGATAGGCTTCATCTGGGCACCTCCAAACCCCAAACAAAGAAGAGGAATCTGCAGATTTCTCCATAGCTCCTGCTAGGTAGCCGCAGACAGAGGCTAAATTAGCATCTCCTTAGAGATCCAAGAACCAGTGTACCCAATGGTCAGAGTGGGACCATCCAGATTACAACTCCTCAGATCCATAAGGGACACACTCAGGGGGCAGACTCAGTGAGCACCAAAGCCCCACTGAAGCAAGTTTTGCCCCATAAGGATGTCTCTAGCACAGAAGTTCTCCCACCGTAGACACAGCTGATTCTCACAGCCAAGTGGCCTGGAGGTCAATTCCTCCCAGTGATACCAACAACAATCAAGGCTTAACTGCAACAAGACTGTGCACAAAGCCCACAAAGGGGTGCATCAAGAATGTCCACCTCAGGTAATTGGGGAGGCTGAGTCACTAGGCCCTATAGGACACCTAGCACAGAAAGCCACTCTATCAATATAGGGAAGCAGCCAAAATGCAGAGAAAAAGAAACAGGTCACAAATGACAGAAATAGAGGAAAGCAAACTACTGGATATAGAGTTCAAAACCACGATTATATGATTTTTTAAGAATTTTTTAGAAACTGCTGATAAATTTAGTGAGACCCTCGATAAATCTAGTGAGACCCTTGAGGATATGAAAAAGGACCAACTAGAAATTAAGCATACACTGAATGAAATAAAGAATAATATACAGAGATCCAACAGCAGACGAGAGGATCACAATAATCAAGTCAAAGATTTGAAATACGAAGAAGCAAAAAACACCCAACCAGAAAAGCAAAAAGAAAAAAGAATCCAAAAATAAGAAGATAGTGAAAGGAGCCTCTGGGACAGCTTCAAGCGTACCAATATCTGAATTATGGGGGTGCCAGAAGAAGAGAGAGAGAGAAAGCAAGATATTGAAAACCTATTTGAAGAAATAATGACAGAAAACTTCCCCCACCTGGTGAAAGAAATAGACTTACAAGTCCAGGAAGTACAGAGAATCCCAAACAAAAGGGATCCAAAGAGGACCACACCAAGACACACCATAATTAAAATGCCAATGGCAAAAGACAAAGAGAGACTCTTAAAAGCAGTAAGTAAAAACAGTTACCTACAAGCGAGTACCCATATGACTGTCAGCTGATTTCTCAACAGAACTACGCAGGCCAGAAGGGAGTGGCAAGAAATATTCAAAGTGATGAATAGCAAGAACCTACAACCAAAATTACTTTACCCAGAAAAACTATCATTCAGAATTGAAGGTCAGATAAAGAGCTTCACAGACAAGAAAAAGCTAAAGGAGTTCATCACCACCAAACCAGTATCATATGAAATGCTGAAAGGTATTCTTTAAGAAGAGGAAGAAGAAGAAAAAGGTAAAGATAAAAATTATGAAAAACAAATACATATCTATCAATAAGTGAATCTAAAAATCAAGTGAATAAAAAATCTGATGAACAGAATAAACTGGTGAATAGAATAGAATCAGGGGCGTAGAAAGGGAGTGGACTGACAATTCTCAGTGGGAAAGAGGTGTGGGGGGTGCGGGAAGAGAATGGATAAAAATCGTACACCTATGGATGAGGACTGTGGGGCAGGTAAGGGCAGAGGGTTGGGTGGGATTGGGAGGAGGGGAGCTATAGGGGGGAAAAAGAGGAACAACTATAATAATCTGAATAATAAAGATTTAATAAAAATTAAAAAAAGAGACAACTTTCTGAAACATCCCCAAACATTGCAGTACTTTAAACTTGTTTGTACTATGCCCTATACATAGCATGTGGTATAATACTGAGACACTGTTGAAAATCCCCTCCAAGAAGGAGAACTTCCCCACTATATACAACATTCAAATTCATAATTTCTCTTAGTAATCTGTCATGGCGCTTATAGCACAACTGGATGCCATGGTGCATTCATCAATAATGAGAAGTTGAGCCTTTTTAATAGTTTTAGCAACTTCACTGTTTATATTGAGTCTAGAAATTAAAGTTTCATTTAATGGAATTGGTAATTTATATTGGGAATGAAAGGTCCTTCCACTGAGAAGTAAATTTGCAGGAATTCCTGTTGATGCTGTGGGTAAAACAGTACCACCACGACCTCTAATATAATGTATTAAAACTTTATACAGATATGCAGGCGAATAGACTTCTTAGCTAGCAGGTCCCTGACAACAAGCTAGTTACCTGTCGATTCCGTGAGGAATGGGGCTCCTTCCCTCCTGTCAGGGTCCGGGGTGCAGGTGAATGGGGTTCCTGTCTGGGAGGCCACTGACAGCAAGCTATCCAACAGCGAATTCTGAGAGGAATGGGGCTCCCTCCTCCCTACTGCTGTCAGGGTCTGGTTTGAAGGCCAGCCATGCCCCCTGTTGGGCCAGACCCAAAGTTCTATCAGGCCATGGCCTCTGCCTCAGCACCCAGGACTGACTTCCACTGGGCGCTTCTGGCGCTCCAAGGGTGGGTTCTTCCCTCAGGCCTCGCAGGAAACAGCTCGGGAAGGGCACAGTCCTTGGCCAGGCGACCCAGGACTCAGTGTGTCCACACTTCAAGGGCCGGTTCCTGCCTCGAACCTCGCCCTCATGGGAAACAGCTGGGGAGGGCACAGCCATTGCCAGGATGACCCCTACAGGACTGACTTCCTTCCTGTTGGTCAAATCTCAGACGTGATTGCATTACACCCAGGGTTTTTATATAAATAGATACCTTTTGCAAATATTTTCCCCCAGTCTGTGGCTTGTCTTTTCTTTCTCTTGATATTGTCTTTTGTAGAGAACAAGGTTTTTATTTTAACTAAGTCCAGCTAATCAATTTTTTCTTTGATGGATTATGTCTTTGGTGTTGTATTTAAAAATTATTGCCACCGAGCCAGAGTGGTGCAGTTGGTAGAGCGCCATCCAGTACACCAAAAGGTTGCTGGTTCAGTCTGGTCAGGGTACTTACCTGGGTTGCAGGTTTGATCCCCAGAAGGGGAATGTATGGAAGGCAAACCAATCCATGTCTCTCTCCTCTCTTCTCTCTCTTCCTCTCTCTAAGCATGTCTTTGGCTGAGGATTTTTTTTTTTAAGTCATTGCCATACCCAAAAGTCATCTAGGTTTTCTCCTAGGTTTTTCTGTTATCTAGTATGAATTTTATACTTTTGCATTTTACATTTAGGTCTAATATCCTTTTTTAAAAAAATGTATTTTTATTGATTTCAGAGAGGAAGGGAGAGGGAGGGGGAGATAGAAATACCAATAATGAAAGAGAATCTCCAAGCCCGCAACCCAGACATGTGCCCTTGACCGGAATCAAACCTGGGATCCTTCCGTCCATCCATAGGCCGATGCTTTATCCATTAAGCCAAATCAGCTAGGGCTAATATCCTTTTTTGAGTTAATTTTTGCAAAGGGTATAAGGTTCATGTCTATATTCTTTTTGTTTGTTTGTTTGCTTGCTTGTTTTTGTATGTGGATGTCCAGATTTCCAACACCATTTGTACAAAAGACTATCTTTGCTCCATTGTATTGCCTTTGTTTTTCCATTAAAGGTCAGTTGACTTATTTTTATGTGTCTCTCTCTCTCTTGCCTGTCCATTTTGTTCCATTGATCTATTTGTCCATTCTTTTGCCAATACCTCACCATTTTGATTACTATAGTTTTACAGCAAGTCTTAAAGTTTGGTAATGTCAGTCTTTTAACTTTGTTATTCTTCAATATGTAGTTGGCTCTTCTGGGTTTTTGCCTCTCTAGATAAACTTAGAATGAGTTTGTTGATATACATAAAATAACTTGCTGGGATTTTGACTGGGAATGCAATGAATCTATAGATCAGTTAGGAAGAACTGAAATTTTGACAATATTGAGTCTTCCTATCCATGAACATGTACTATCTCTCCATTTATTTAGGGTTTTTTGGGTGTTTTTTTTTGTAATATCCTTCACCAGAATGTTGTAGTTTTCCTCGTATAGATCTTACACATATTTATTAGATTTATACCTAAGTATTTCACTTTTTGATTACTAATAATAATTGTTTTTAAATTTCAAATTCTACTTGTTTATTGCTGGAATATAGAAAACTAGTTGACTTTTATTTATTGACATATTATAATTGTTTTTTAGTTCCAGGAGTATTCTGCCCCCCCTCCACCAATTATTTCAGATTTTCTTCATAGACAAACATGTCATCTGCAAACAGACATAGTGTTATTTTTCCTTCCCTTTCTTGTCTTATTTCACTATCTAAGTTAGTAAGGTTTCTTTCCTCTCCACGCTATAAATATTTTACTTCATTCTTATCTTGCTTGCATGGTTTCTAAGAAGAAGTCAGATGTAATCCTTATCTTTGGTTCTCAGTAGGTAAGGTGGGGTTTTTTTGTGTGTGTATGTTGTTGTTTTTTTACCTCTGGCTTGTTTTAAGATTTTTTAAAAATTTATATTTGATTTTCCAAAGTTTGAATATAATATGCCTTGGTGCAAATTTATATATACTAGAGGCCTGATGCACGAAATTCATGCAAAAGTAGGCCTTCCTTTTCCCAGCTGCTGGCGTTGGCTTCCCTCTGGCACCCAGGACCGGGGCTTCCCTCTCAGCCCCAGCTTCATCTGGAAGGTCGTCCAGAAGGACGTCTGGAAGGATGCCCATTCTAATTAGCATATTATGCATAGATATATAGATAGATATGTATATCTATATATATCTACATATCTATATCTATATCTATCTATATCTATATATTGATTTCAGAGAGGAAGGGAGAGGGAGAGATAGAAATATCAATGATGAGAGAGAATCATTGATTGACTGCCTTACTGGGGATCGAGCCCAAAACTCAGGCATGTGCCCTTGACTGGAATCAAGCCCAGGACCCTTCAGTCCACAGGTCAATGCTCTATCCACTGAGCCAAACTGGCTAGGGTGGTGTAAATTTTTTTAAGGCATATATCCTGGTTGGTGTTTTCTAAGCTTCCTGGATTCGTAGTTTGGTGTCTCATATTAATTTGGGGGAAATTTTCAATTATTAGTGCTTCAAATATTGCTTCTCTCTTTCTTTTCCTTCCGGTGTCTTCATTACACATATTTTATAGTTTCTGTAGTTGTTCAATAGTTCTTAGACATTCTGTTTTGTTCCTCTAGTCTTTTTTCTCTTTGCTTTTCAGTTTTAGAAGTTTCTGTTGTCATATCCTCAAGCTCACAGTCTAGTGATGGATTTTCCTCAGCTATATGTAGTATATTAATGAGCCCATGAAAGGCATTCTTCATTTCTGTTACAGTACTTTTGAATTTACATATCTCTGCTAATATTACCCATCTATTCTTGTATGTTGTCTACTTTTTTTTAATTAGACCCCTTCTCATATTAATCAGTTGTTTTAAATTCTCAGTCTGATAATTTCAGCATCCTCCCATTTCTAACTCTGGTCTGATGCTTGTTCAGTCTCTTCAAATTATGGTTTTTACTTTTAGTATTTTTTTAAAATCATCTTTATTGTTCAGATTATTACATTTGTTCCTCTTTGTTCCCCCCATAGCTCCCCTCCTCCCATTTCCCACCCCATCCTCTGTCTGCCCTCTGCCACTGTCCTCATCCATAGGTGTATGATCATTGTCCATTCTCTTCTCGCACCCCCAACACCCTTTACCCCCGAAAATTGTCAGTCCGCTCCCTTTCTATGCCTCTGATTCTATTCTGTTCACCAGTTTATTCTGTTCATCAGATTTTTTATTCACTTGATTTTTAGGTTCACTTGTTGATAGATATGTATTTGTTGTTCATAATTTTTATCTTTACTTTTTCTTCATCCTCTTCTCAAAGGATACCTTTCAGCATTTCATATAATCCTGGTTTGGTGGTGATGAACTCCTTTAGCTTTTTTTGTCTGTGAAGCTCTTTATCTGACCTTCAGTTTGAATGATAGCCTTTCTGGGTAAAGTAATTTTGGTTGTAGGTTCTTGCTATTCATCACTTTGAATATTTCTTGCCACTCCCTTCTGGCCTGCAGAGTTTCTGTTGAGAAATCAGCTGATAGTCGTATGGGTTCCCCCTTGTAGGTAACTAACTGCTTTTCTCTTGCAGCTTTTAAGATTCTCTCCTTGTCTTTTGCTCTTGGCATTTTAATTATGATGTGTCTTGGTGTGGTCCTTTTTAGGTTCCTTTTGTTTGGAGTTCTCTGCGCTTCCTGGAGTTGTAAGTCTATTTCTTTCACCAGGTGGGGGAAGTTTTCTGTCATTATTTCTTCAAATAGGTTTTCAATATCTTGCTCTTTCTCTTCTTCTGGTACCCCTATAATTCTGATGTTGGTATGCTTGAAGTTGTTCCAGAGACTCCTTACACTATCTTCATACTGTTTGATTTTTTGTTTGTTTGTTTGTTTGTTTGTTTTGGCTTTTTTGGCTGGGTGGGTTTTGCTTCTTCATATTTCATATCTTTGACTTGATTCTTGCGATCCTCTCGTCTGCTGTTGGATCTCTGTATATTATCCTTTATTTTCAGTCAGTGTATGCTTAATTTCTAGCTGGTTCTTTTTCATATCCTCGAGGGTCTCACTAAATTTATCAGCAGTCTCTAGGAAATTCTTGAAAAACCTAATAACCGTGGTTTTGAACTCTATATCCAGTCGTTTGCGTTCCTCCATTTCTGTCTTTTGGACCTGTTTCTTAGTCTCCACATTTTGGCTTTCTGCGCTAGGTGTCCTATATAGGGCCCAGTGATTCAGCCTCCCCAATCACCTGGGGTGGACACTCTTATTGTACGCCTTTGAAGGCTGGGTGCACAGTCTTGTTGTAGTTATCACTGGGAGGTATCCCTGGGGGGAAATGACCTGCAGGCCTTTCTCCTCGTTTGGAGTTTGGATCTATTGGAGTTCTGTCCCAGTTGCAGACCCTTAGGTTATGCTGCAGGCAGGCAGGCGCACAGCTTGGGCGGGGTTGTAGGTGGGGTGGGGCGGGGTCTCAGAATCACCGGGGGTGGAGTGACTCACAATGGCATCCCCTCTGCTGATGCCGCAGTTTCTACCGGGTTTGGCATCTCCAAGCCCTGGGGTCTGCACACGATTCTCAGTCCCCGAATCTCCACATCAGCGATCGCTGCGAATAGCAGTGCTAGAATGCCACTGGTCTTCCGCCGCCCCATTGCCCTACAGCCCGCGTTGCATTCAGTGCGACCCGGGAGTTTATAATCTTCCAAGCCTCGGACCCGATCGCTGCGGCCACCCTTTCACCCGCACCGCCGCGCGCCGGACCACCGCCTCCGTTTCGCGCATCCATACCTTTCAGTTTGGGCGCCGGGAGCTTCTACTCAGTCTCAAAGCACTCCTCTTGCCTTCTAGATGTAAAGCTTCCCCTCCCTTGGTTCTGGAGGATGGCCGTTTATCTGTATAGTTGTATTTCTATAATGTAGGTGTGGAGGCTGTGCATTTAGGTATATACCTCATGCTGCCATTTTGGTTCTCCTACTTTTAGTATTTATTATAATTTTATGTTGAAATCCAAAAATAATGTACTGGGTAAAAGGAACTCCAGTAAATAGGCGTTTCATGATGTGGTGGTAAGATATCAGGGAAGAAGTGTTCTCTAGCCCTGTGACTGGGTCTATGAGCCTGTGCCCATGTATTGTGAACACTACCCATGTCATTCAGTCCCCCCACAAACATGCACATACCCCTTAGGTGAGATAGGATGACCAGAGGGAGCTGGATTTGTGTATTTCCCTTCCCCTGGGTAGGTTAGGCTCTGATTAAACCACAACATCTTAGACTCTGGGAAATAGTTTCCCTGCCAGTAGATCTTATTAAAAGCAGGATGCTCAGGCATATTTCAAAATGGTTCCTTTCTGCCTTCTCCTGATGGAAACATCAAGAGAATTTTCTATGGTATTCACTTGGTGTGAGGGCCTGGTAGAGCTCCTGGAGGTAAAACTCACAAAAGTGGGGGTGAGGGAGGCCATGCCTGAGTTCTCCTATAGTTCTTATCTCTCAGGCTTGTCCACACAAGGGCTTGAGTCTCCAGCAATTTATTAATTACATTTTAGGTTTTCTTTTCCTTGCACTCATTTCTGCTTGGGGTTTCTGTTCTGTAAGTTGTGATTCTCTGTGTTCACCTGTATGTCTCCAGTTTTGAAGGCAGTGGTTTGCAAACCTTGTGACCTCACTTCTCTGACAGATCTAAGGAGAGTTGATTTTTCAGTTTATTCATCTTTTTACTTGTTACGACAGAGTAGTAACTTCTAGGCTTATTATATGCAAATCAGAAACTGGAAGGCTGAACATACTGATTTTGAGGTGCTCAATAGATACCCAAATGGAGCTGTCCAGTACACCATAGGATATTAATGTGGCTCTCAATAAGCTGGAGGTATAGGCCCAAACAATATGAGTGTATAAGCAGTTGGTAAAACCATGGTGTGTATGAAGTTAACCTGGGAGTGAGCTCCCAGGAGCAATACAGAGTCCTGGGGAATTTCAACATTAAAGAGACAGCATACAATTTTGAAGGAGAACTAAAGATATAGTCACTCTCTGATAAAATTAAGTTTTCCCTAGTACCTTGTTATTGCTCATATAAATTTATCAAAGTTCATTACCTTTTCTTCCTTTATACCTGCACCTCCCACACCCCAATTAACTAAAGCAATTATATTACATAAGCCACTCATCCCAGAGCAATTTTTAACATGGAGACTTTTTAAAAGTAGAATAAAATATTCCAGACTACCTTTTAAATAAGGTTCTATAGATAGTTCTGTAAATCTTTTGTTTGAAAATATCACTTTAAAATGAAGATATTTTATTCCCATTAACAGTCCACAGAAAGTTTTTAGCATTTGGTAATCCAAAAGTGGGATTAAAATTTGAGATACTGTAAGATGCCAGGAAACAGTGGCATTTCTACATGCCACAGTGAAATGAAGGCACACCTGCTAAACTTTTTATTATAAGTAAATCACTTTGTACCGACATAGCTTTACTTTAGAGGAGAAAGTTTGTGGGGATTTTCAATCAGATAAAAATAGGGATGCTGTTTTCTATATACCAATTAACATACTTGACATGTAGCCAGATCTGCCCTGGACACAGCAGGGGATGTACAGTTCGTCCTGATTCTGTGTGAAATGAAAAATGTAGTACTTGGCACATGAAAAAATATGTGAACCCAGAATATGCTGTCAAATACAGCAAGTCAAATTAAAAGAATTGATGTACTGAAGGTCAGTCTATGCTTTCTAGAGAACAAAATAGGAAGGAAGACTCTGGACTACTAAAATAAAATAGGAATGTTGAGTTTAACTGTTAATACTACATGTCAATGAATAAACATATTTAAAGACATTTTCTTACAACTCATTTAAAGATGCATTCTTCTTACCATGAGTTTAAAAAAGGAACTGGTAGTGGTTTATTCACAGCATATAAATACATGTTAAAAATTTTTGCGCAGAAAATCTGCTTAGATGCCATCTAGTCCAATTCCTTTATTTGTGGATGAGGAAAATTGGTCCCAGGGATGTTCAGGTTACTTTCATAAAGTCACCCTGATACACTGCCCTCACAGATTCTTTGGCTCATGAACTGAAAACCTTATGGGAGCATCAAAGTTACAGTAACACTTCAAATAAATAGAGTGCTTGAAAAATAGTTTATTCTTTAGAGAAAAATGTTTTTATATTTATAACATAAAAATTGACCTAAGGTGCCCTAGCTGGTTTGGCTCAATGGATAGAGCATCAGCCTGCAGACTGAAAGGTCCCAGGTTTGATTCTGGCCAAGGGCACATGCCTGGGTTTCAGGCTCAATCCCCAGTAGGGGGCGTGCAGGAGGCAGCCAATCAGTAATTCTCTCTCATCACTGATGTTTCTATCTCTCTACTCCTCTCCCTTCCTCTCTAAAATCAATAAAATATATTTTAAAAAATTTTTTTATTGATCTAAGGTATCTTAGCTTATAGTCCCACCCTTATAAGTATCAGGTTGAAAACATGAAATTGCTGAATCTTAGATAATTGTTTACCCACAAAAACAGCAAACTTCATGTGGTTCAACCTAAAATATGAAAAGTAAATTAAATAGTTCAATAACTCATAAAAACTCAAGTTCATAACTTCAAGGAGTATCATGTAGTTTAGCATTATGTCTCCAAATATCATAGTCCAAATGACTGCATAGAAAATATTCTGGCTCCATAAATAACCTAAAAAATTTGGGAGCTATGCTGTTTAGCCTCCAAGATAGACATCAGTGATGACCCTCACCTACTGGTGGTATTCATACCCTTGTATAGTTAGTCCCCTCTCACAATGAATAAGAATGACCTTTATGGCCAATAAAATGTTGAGAAAAGATGGTGTATAATTCCTCAGGCTAAATCATAAAAAATATTGCAGCTTCCACTTTGCTCTCTCTTGGCTCACTGACTCTGGCAGAAGTCAGCCACCGTGTTTTGAGAACACTCAAACAGTCCAATGGAGAGGTCCACGTGGCAGAGAACTCGGGCCTTCTGCCATCAGCCTGCATTAACTTGCCACCTTGTAAGTGGGCCATCTCGGCAGCAGATCCTCTGTCACCACAGCCAAGTCATCGGAAGCCCTGATGGATAGCTTGATTGCAACCCCAGGAAAGACCCAGAGCCAGAGCTACCCAGCTGAACGGTTCCCAAATTCCTAACTCACAGAAACTATGTGAGATGCTGCTTTAAGCCACTAAATTTTGTAATAATAGATAACTAATACGGGTGATACATATCTGTATGTAAATGTACAGATAGAGATATTTTTATATTTACTTCATTAGTTTTGTAGGACTGCTATAACAAATTACCACAAATGTGGCTTAAAAACAATAGAAATT
>PVJC01051446.1:0-11462 GCA_004026665.1 Murina feae
CCATCCCCAGGACATGGCCCAGGAAAGCAGACGAACCCTGCAGGGCTGGTATCCATCCGTCCCAGCTCTCGGCTTCCCATCCAGCAGATGAGCAGGCAGGCAGGGGGTGGCTGGTAGGCGGCTCTGGGTCCCTTGTCCGTGACCTGGTCAGCATAATGTAGAAATGGGGGTTTGGGTGAGCGGGGGGCCTCTCTGGGGTATGTTTAGCTGTCCTGGATTTATGGGTCTGGAATTGCTAATTTTCTGTAGAATAGTCATTGCTCTTATTACAGAAAATGGTCTATTTTTTAAAGCTGCAGAAGGCTCTGGAATACAAAACAGCTTTTGCAATTCTTTTGACTGATTTATTTATAAAGGAAGTTTTTTTTTCTGTTGATTTTGATGGAAGCTGCAAAATTAGGCAGGAGTGTCTGGGGGCATCTGTATAGCTCTGTGAAACTAACCTATTGAGTTTATACTTACATTTATACTTATACTAGAGGCCCGGTGCATGAAATTCATGCATGGGGGGAGGGTATGGGTCTTTCAGCCAACCCTGCCCCCTCTCATAGTCCAGGACCCCTCAGTGGATGTCCTACTGATTACCCCAGTCTGGCAGGCACCGTGTGTGTGTGTGTGTGTGTGTGTGTGTGTGTGTGTGAGTGTGTGTGTGACCACTGGGGGCCTGCTCCCAGCCACATCTGAGGCTCGGAGCAGTCGTCCTGTGTGTGTCTATCTGCTGGGGGCCTACTCTCAGTCACACCATGGAGGCTTGGAGCAGGCACCCCTCTGTGTTGATCTCTCAGACTCCTGCCATCCCCTGCATGTTGTTCTCTTTTTTGAGCTATGGCCAGGGCTGGGTGCTGCCTGCCTGCCAGCCTTGCCTACTCCCCATCTTGCCAGCCACCAGGAAGTGGGGAAAACCCCGCCTGTTCACTGCCTTGTGGCTGGCCCAGCCTTTTCCTGCTCCCCGATCCCCGCAAGAGGACTGGGAAGCACACAAACGCCTTCTGCTGTCGCGTAGCCTCCGGCCTTTCCTGCTCCAGACCTGCTCACGGGTTGTCGGTTTCTGAGGCAATGCCTGCTGGGCTCATGTTGCCAGGGTTGCACTGCCAGCGAACTGCCCCACCGCTATGGGCACCGCCATTTTTGTCTCGGAGTGATGGTTAATTTACATATTACTCTTTTATTAGATAGGATTGGTATTTGGGTAGAACAAATGACAGCAGTGATAAATGGACAGGAGGGAGAAAGGGACTGGGGTTATTCTGTTGTGATAAGGTGCAAACACTAGCCTTGAAGTGGTGTGCTTGGATTAGTTGCAATGTATATTGCAAACTCTAGGACAACCAATACAAAAAAATTGTTTTAAAGTGGAAAAAATAAACTGATAAAGAAGAGAAAATGTAATCATATAAAACATTCAGTTAAAATCATAAAAGGCAGAAGAAGAGTGGAGGACAAAAATAGGAGACAAGAATGCGAGCACCAAATAGAAAACAGCAATGAATGTGGTAGCTGTTAATCTAACCACATCCGCAATCACTCTGAATGGCAATGGTCTAAATGCGTTAATTAAAAGACAGTGGTTGTCAGTGGATCAAAAACACCACCCAAGCTTCTGTTGTCTACAACAACACACATTTTAAGTATAAAGACACATACATTAAACGTAAATGGATAGAGAAAAACATAGCATGCTAACACTAATGAAAAGGAAGCAGGACTCGCTATATTAATTTCAGACAGAGCAGACTTCAAAGTAAGGAATAAAAGAGGGCATTGCATAATGATAAAAGGGTCTGTGCTCCAAGAAGACATAATTTTTAATGTGTATGCGCCTGACAACAGAAGCTTCAGACTGCATGAGGCAAAAACTAATAGAACTGCAAAGAGGAATAGATGGCTGTTTCATCATAGCTGGAGACTCTAACGCCCCTCACTCAGACATGGACAGATCCGGCAGGCAGGAAATCAGTAAGAACAGAGTCGAACTCAACAACACCATCAATCAACCACATGTAATTGACATCTTCAGACTACTTCATCCAATAGCAGGAGAAATCACATTTTTCTTACGCTTTTGTGGAACATTTATTGAGATAGACCCTATTCGGGGCCAGAAAACACACTTTAAGAAATTTAAAAGAACAGAAGTCATATATTATCTACTCTCAGATCACAAAGGAATTAAAGTAGAAATCAATAATGGGAAGAGAGCTGGAAAACCCCAACTACATGGAGATTAAACAACAGATCTCTAAATAACCTGTCGATCAAAGAAAAAAATCTTAGAGGGAATTAATACACACACACACACACACACACACACATATAGTATTGGATGAAAATAAAAACACAATTTCAAAATGTATGGGATGCAGCAAAATGCAGTGCTTCAGGGGGAGTTTATATCATTGAATGCATATATTAAAAAGATGGAATATCTAAAATCAATCATCTAATTTTTCACTTTAGGAAAAGAAGGGAAAATGAAATTCTAAATAAGCAAAGAAAACAAGCAAGAATTACAACAGCAATCAGTGAAGTTGGAAACAGGAAATCAATCGAGAAAAATCAACAAAACCAAAATCGGGTTCTTTGAAGAGATCTACAAAATTAATAAGCCTCATGACAAGCTAAGTAAGAACAAAAGAGAGAGGACACATACTATTAATACCAAAAATGAAAGTGGAGACATCACTACAGAGACAATGGAAATTAAAATGATAATGAAGAAATATTACAAAAAAACTTGATAATCACAAATTTGATCATCTACGTGCAATGAACCAATTCCTTGAAAGAAACAATCTGCGAAAACTCAGACAAGAAGAGACAGGTGGTCTGAATAGGCCTGTATCTATCAAAGAAGTTGAATCGGTCATTCATAACTTCCACAACAGAAGCATCAGGCCCACATG
This sequence comes from Murina feae, assembly GCA_004026665.1. Classification (NCBI taxonomy): domain Eukaryota; kingdom Metazoa; phylum Chordata; class Mammalia; order Chiroptera; family Vespertilionidae; genus Murina; species Murina feae. Next base: position 2,904 of record PVJC01051446.1, read on the forward strand.
GGTTTACTGGTGAATTCTACTGAATATGTCAGGAAAAAATTGTACCAAGTCTCCACAGCCCCCTTCAGAGGCTAGAAGCAGAGTGAATACTTCCTATTCTCCTCTCATAGATTGCCGATGATGCCAAACCAGACAAAGACGTTATAAGAAAACGACAGACCAATCTCTCTCATGAACATAGATGTAAAAATCCTCAACAAATAGCAGCAAATCCAATCCAATGGAGTGCAGAAAGGACTATGCACCTCCACCAAGTGTGATTGACCACAGGTATACAGTATGGGTTCAACATTCAAAAAGGAATGCGTGTAATCCATCACATCAACAAGCAAAAAAAGAGAGAGCGCATGATCCTATTCATAGACGCAGAAGAGCGTTTGCCGGAATCCAGCACCCCTTCAGGATAAAACTTCTCAGTGAACTAGGAAGAGAGGGGACCTTTCTCAACTTGATGACAAATATCTACAAAAACTACACCTAACATACTGCATGATGGGGAACTCAGTGCTTCCCCATTTAGGCCAGGTACAAGGTAAGGATGAAACCTCTCACCACTCCTTTCAACAGCATTCTGAAGTCTTTGCTGATGCAATGAAGCAAGAAAGGAAATAAAAAATATTCAGATTGGGACTGAAGACAAAAATTGTCTTTGCAGATAACACGATCATCTGTGTGGAAACCCCAGAAAAACTGACAAAAAAAATTCCTGGAACTAATAAGGATTTACAGCAAGGTTTTAGGATCCAAGATTAACATTCAAGAGTCAATTGCTTTCATATGGTCAACAAGTGGAATTTGAAATTAAAACCACAACATTTACCTTAGTACTAAAAAAAATGAAATATTTAGGTATAAATCCAACAAAATAGATTTTAAAATCTATACAGAAAAACTATAAAACTAATGAAAAATCAAAGATGTGAATAAATGGAGAGCTATTGCATGTTGATAGTTAGAAAGTCAATTTTGTAAAGATTCAATGCCATCCTAATCAAAATCCCAGCAAGTTATTTTTTTGGAAACAAACTGATTTTTTTTCTCCACCTCCTTCCTAAGTGCACCTCTGAGGCTGAAGATGAGAGGGGAGAGGTTGGCAGCTAATGAGAGTTATTTATTTATTTCTATCTTTTTTTTTTTTTTTTTTTTAATGAGCGCATCTTCTTGGTAACGCTTGTTAAATGAACAAAGCCGGAACTGGATTCAAATCCCAGCTCTGATCATCACCTTCTACGTGAACTTGGGTGTGTTAACCTCTCTCGACCTCAGGGTCTTCACCTGGAAAGGGAGTCATGTACAGAGGCCAATGGAGGTGTGACTGCCTGTGCGGTGTGAGACTGGTGTCGGCCGCAGAGTCAGTGGCCAGTGGCGAAGAAGCTAGTGAAGAACCTGACGGACACCCTGCGGGTCTGTCCCCGCGTGTCCTTTAGAAAAGGCAGTGATGGCGCCACCCACCTGCCTTCTGAGGCTAAGGAGCCACCGGTCCATCAGATGGCTCGCCTGCGGCAGGTGTGTGGGAAGTGTCTCCACACATGGCTCCCCTAAATCCAGTAAAAACACTGAGCAGGTACACCTGGTGGAAGAGGAAAAGGAAGCACGGAGCCCTGTATTCCTTGCGCGTTGGGCTGTGGTCAGTGGCTGCCCGCCCTCAGGGCCCCTGGTTTCACGCATACGGATGGCTCCTCGCATCCAGCCCACATGTCAGCTCCTGCCGAAGAGGGCGGTGATAAATGCGTCTGCAGTCTGCAAGCTTGTGCAACGTGTTGCCTCGGGTCCCTGCTTGGCTGTACATTTAGGATCAATTTCTAAGAGCGACGTGCTTTTGAATACATTTTGAGCTCTTTGACACCCGTTGCCAAATTACCCTCCGGATCCCCCCTCCCTCCCCCCCCCTGCAATTTACAGTCCCGTTAACAGGAAATGCGAGCACTCAATAGACAACATTATTAAAGTCCACACATTTTTCACTGGATGTAGCTTCCATATGTTGTCAGACATTTATTTTAATTCTTCGCTGTATAAAGAAGACCCTTTCCTAAGGTGACCAGATTTAAAGCTGTACACCATTGACGGGGGGTGGGGGGGTGGGAGAGAGTTCTTTTTTCTTCTTTTTTTTTATTATTACTTAAAATATTACAAAGAGTAATTGGCATTTACTCTTTTAAAATGCAGTGGGGTGCAGGACAAACTGTTAAAAATTGGGACTGTCCCGTCAAAAGCGGGACGTCTGGTCACCTTACCCTGTCCCACATCTTGAAGAATAAAGTACTTCCCCTTTGAGATGGATTTCTTTGATCAAATGCTCACGGGTCACATGTAAATTACTTTCCAGAAGAAGGTGATTATTCCTCATCACCCACCAGACATGGACTGAGGGCCCGCTGGGTGCTGCCTGTCCTAGAGTCCTCCTCCTGGGGAAGCCCCACTGGGGAGCTGCTCCTATTAGAAATGAGTGCCCTCTAGCCTGACTGGTGTGGCTCAGTGGTTGAGCATTGACCTATGACCCAGGAGGTCACAGTTTGATTCCTGGTCAGAGCACATGCCCGGGTTTTGGGCTCGATCCCCAGTGTAAGGAGTGCAGGAGGCAGCCGAGCAGTAATTGTTTTTCATCATTGACGTTTCTCTCTCTCTCTCTCTGTCTCTCTCTCTCTCTCTCTGTCTCTCTCTCTCTCTCTCTCTCTCTCTCTCTCTCTCTCTCTCAATCTTCCTCTCTGAAATCAATAAATATATCTAATATAATAAAAGAGTAATATGCAAATTGACCATTACACGAGACGCCTAAGCCATGCCCACCAGCCAAGCCACACCTCCCAGCCAACCAGAGCAGCTGTATGCAAATTAGCCCAGCCAAGATGGAGGCCGGCAGCCATGGAGCTAGAGCAAACCAGAGGCTTCTGTGGCAACTGCCTGCCTAGGCTGGCTGAGCCTCTGCTCACGGCAACAATGTTTCAGTTATAGAAGCCACGGAGCTGAAATAAACAGGAAGCTTCGTTACATGCCTAGGCCTCAGCTTAAAGCAACAGTGTTTCAATTATCTAAACTAATAAAAGCGTAATATTGAAATTGACCATTTCTTTGGGAACCAAAGCCATGCCCACCAGTCAATCAGAGCAGCTGTATGCAAATTAGCCCAGCCAAGATGGAGGCTGGCAGGGCGGCTCTGCACTGGGAGCCTCTGCAGCCGGCACAGCTGTGCCGGGTGTGTCAGCTCAGTTGGGGGGTGGGGAGTTCCAGCCTGAGGCCTCCTCGGGGCATCCAGGAGCGCAGGTCCCGGGTCCGCTGCCTGGCTGTGCCCCGGGGGCCTCCTCGGGGGCGTGTGGGAGCACCCGTCCACTTTGCCCATTTTTCACTTAGTTTTACGCCTATAGACACACACATCCACGAAGGGCTCACCACCAGCCTCCTGCTGAGGGCTCCGGGGACCGAGGGCTGGCAGAGCCCCTCGCCTGGCAGACAGCTGCAGAGGCTCGGCGGGTGTGGTTGTCATCGAGGCATCTTTCCGAGAGAAAAATCCCAGAACTTAGATCTGTATGCTGCTTTTCCCCTTCAAAGCGCTGGGAAAGGGGATGCAAACTTATAAAAGTAACACCATAAGGGTGCCCGGAAGTTACTGACGTGCCACATGCAAAATTAAGCTGTAGTGACCGCAGAAGCATTTTTCACGCCTAGAAAACTTGCTGCAGACGAACGATAGAACATACGACTTATGTGTTTAAAGCCCGTGTTCCTGTGTTTTAAAGCAACATCTGCTGTGCATGTCCATCATCCACTGTGCATGTCTCCTTCCGGCCTCCATTGTGTCCCTGCGGCCTCAGGTGGGAGGTCCCTCAGGCAGAGCTGCTGCCCTGCTCCCTGGGTCCCGAGCCCTGTGGGCACGAGTCTTGTTCCATCATGGAGGGAAGGTGACAAGGGCTTTCCTTCCCATGGTCTCTCGGCGGGACTGGCACTGCCTGGGCTTGTGTGGATGGAGACCAGCGCTCCAGAATCTGTTAGCTGTGTGGCCACAGGCAGATCAGGCAACTCTTGATGCCTCGGGACTAATCTGACTTGTGAAAAGTCTGCCACGAGTCCCTCTGTCCCCCTTAGAGGCTATCCGGGAATCCAGGTTGAAGCTGCGCTGCCTCGGGAAGCTCCCTGCTGGATTCAGGTCACCCTCCCTTTCCTGCTCAGGGCCACCTCCTTTCCCCACACATCGGGTGGCTGACTTGCCTTCCGTTCATAGTCATTTGCTCAGTGAGCGCCTGGAGACTGCCCAGTCGGGGCGAATGGGGTGAGGGCCGGAGTGGTCAGAGGCAGCAAAGGGTCAGGTGAGAGACGCAGGTGGGTACACGGCCCACGGTCCTTTCGGGCGTGGCACCCCGATAAAAGCACCCGGCCTGGGAGGGCTGACTCTGCTCCCGGAGCCTGCGCGGAGGAGCTGCGGCCGGAATGTGACAAAAATCAGGAGGGCGGGGACGCAGCTTCCCCGGGCGAGGAAAATGAGGTGGATCGTGACGTTTTGATGAAATGTCTTGAAGGTTGAAAGATGCGGTATTTCTATGGCACTGCAGGTACATTGTCATTGATCAAAAAGTCCTGGCGACACGGAGGGCGTTCAGGTCCGTGTGTGATCGGGACCATAAATCAGGTCGACTGTGTCCCCCGGTTGCCTGGCTGGAGGAGGATGGAGAAAGTTTGTGATGGATTTACTTACTTTCTGCAAGTCTCTGAAAGTCGTCGTCGCAGGGTGTAATTCACAGGTCACATCCGGGAAGGCTGAGGCCAGCTCCTGAGGCGCCTGGTTCAAGGTCCACGGTCACTCTGCAGCTTGGGGAGGGCCGGCACTTGGCGGAGACAATGAGAACATCGCCATGCTCCTGAGAGTGACAGAAAGGGCAAAAGAAAAACGGTCTTAATCTGGCGCTTCCATTTGCACGCAAACCACGGCGAGCTTTCTCGCGATGATAAGATCTGATGTTCTCTGATAAGCAATTACCATTAATGGAATACTCCTTCATGTTTGCAACACGAGGCACACCATTGGCAATTGTCATCACACACAAAAGTGAAAAAATAAGAGAGGGCCGCAGGGTGGGGTGCTCACAGTGACAGAGCAAGACCCTGAGTGGCAGGGAAGGGGGGGAAGGAGGGGTCTCTGTGCACAGAGTCACTGCTCAGAGGGTGACTGGGTGGCCTTGTTCTATTAATACATTTCCAACATGATTTCAATGAAATTATTCCTGCGCTGTGGCTGAGGAGATAGGAGCAGGCTTCCACTCTCCACTGTGCTGGGCAAGCACACAGACTCCGATGGCTGAGTGACGCTTGCTCCATGCCAGGCAATCCTGACAAAGATGAAGGTCTGCATGTGCCCGACCTCGGGCCTTGGGCCACGGCCTTGAGCCTCGGCCTTGAGCCTCGGCGTGTTCCCAGCCCTCAGGATCAGACCCCACGGAGCCAGGGGTGCAGGGCCAAGTGCTGGCCTGTCCGGGGGCTGAGCCAGGCTTTCTGGCAAAATTCATCTTTCCATGCACACACGATGAGTTTCTCCACCGGCATCCTCACCCGAGGCTCCGGCCTTCACCTTCAGTGGCCCCCTCACTCACCCCGCAAGGCGCTCTCCCCCGAATCCCCTCCCAGGCCTGCGTGCATTAGGGCTGCCGGTTTTTCCTTTTTTCATAAACAGTTGAAATGATGAGCATGATGACAAACTCGCGTCAAGTGTAAAGCTATAAGCCTCAGGCCTCACTGTGAGCATCTCTGGAAACACTGGCTCGCGTTGCCCAAGAAGAAGGCGAGTGGTCGGGTCCTGGTGTGAGCGGCAGGTGGTTCTTCTACATAATCCGATCTTCTGCCGGCAAATCGGTTCCTGCTGCTGAAAACACAGCGCCCCTGGATCCCTCCCTGCGGCTCCCCTCCTGCCTGGTCCTCTGCCTCCTCCCAGGTTCACTCCCCGTGGTTCATCCTCATCACCAGGCCTCGTGCCTGGAGCGTGCACACACCGGAGCTCAGGAGCCAAGCAGGCTCGCTGTGGTTTTCAGAATCCATCAGCAACGACTCCGTCTTGTGAGGATCTTTTTCTTCTCCCTAAAGTATGGTCATATGTTAAGTTCTGCCACATCCTACATCGTAGAACCTTCATCCACGGTTTACTCTTTAAAAAATATTCTGTTGCCAAAAAGCACCAGGCAGCCTTGCTTCTGTACACGCACAGGGAGTGAGTCGGCTGCCAGGTTTGTGGAGGGCTCGCCTCCCGAAGGGGATGAGCCAGGATGCGCATCCGAGGCCGACGCCCCAGAAAGTGGGCGTTCTGTCAGGTGACGCCCCTGCCAGAATCTGGGCAGCAACCTGGAGTCATTGCTTTCAGGCCTCTGCAGAGAAATGCATGAATATTCACCGGAGAGGAACGAATAACGATTATAAACGATTACAAACGCTCCTCGTCGGCTCAGATCAGGTTCTGTTGCCAAGCCAGGTTTTGGCCGTAATGAGGAACAGAAAAAGAATTAGCTTGTTGGGCTGGGAACTGGGGATCAGAGGCTGTGGCCTTTCCCTCCATCCACGTGTCTTTGCTGAACAGACAATGGTCAGGGTCAGCGTGGGGTAAGGGTGCTGCTGTCCCCGAGGGCCTGAGGCCTGGGCCCAGCCATGGTAGCTGCAGAGGGAGTCACAGGGCCGAGGACAGTGACCCCTCAGGAGCTCCAGGAATGACACCTAAGGAGGAGCAGAGATCAGGGTACGCAGGAGCAGAAGGCACGCAGGGCCTGGTTCCCTCAGCATCCGGGTCCAGTCAGTGTTCTGACCTGCAATTCCATCATATGGTCTTCCTTTTGCAACTGTTAACATCTCTGCAGATCAGACCCTGACCAAAACACGAGGGGGTCCCCCCACCCCGAGGCAATACTTCTGCCCCTTGGTGATGCTGGGCGGGTCCTTCCTTGCTAATGTATCTCCTTGGCCCTTCTCCATCTGCCTGACTTGATGGAGGTGACATGCCTTCCCCACCATCTGGGCCTGTGAGCAGAAAACAAATACATTTCCTTTTTGGTGACAGTGCAAACAATTGCCCCTACCCAGGACACCGGGGGTGAGGGGTGGGGGGTGAGTGGGGGGTGGTCTGTTTCCTGCACCCCTCCCTATCTCCCCTCCCCATCTCCCCTCCCCATCTCCCCTCCCCATCTCCCCTCCCCATCTCCCCTCCCTACCTGCCAACATTCTCTTCCAGCGTCTGCGGGAAGCCTGAGATCTAAAACCAGGAATCAGGACTGAAGAGACATAGCCATCAGCTCCTCTTGGCCGAGAAGGGACTCTGCCCAGCCTGCTTCTCGGTTTTTCCAGGAGGCGCCAGGACTGGCCGGTGGCCATGGGCTGGGACAGGCAGAGAGAGCTGAGTGCTTTGCAGTTCCCGTCTCTGCAAAGCACTCATTTAGTCGATGCCACTTCTGCAGAAACAGGGCGAGCAAATATTTATTACCTGGGTTTGAATCCTGCCAGGCACCTGCCCCGTTTAAGAACCTTTTCTGTAAGCATAGCCATTCTTTCAGTGGAGAGCAGCTTAAAAAACCCTGAAATGCTAAAAGCACACCTTTACTGAACCCGTGGCAGATCTGAGGAGCGACACTCCTGGGTGAGGATGCACATGAGCAGAGGTGGCGTTTGAGCAGGTGCTTTAGCGCTGAGATGGGCGCCTCAGGTTTCCGCAGAAGCTGAGAGGGCGCTGCTTGCCGCTGTCACCGAGATATTTTAACCTGCTGCTCTGCCTCCCAGCCAATGGCCGACCAGGTCGGGGAGACCCCTTCCCTCCCCTTTTCCTGTGACAGTATTCATGGCAGCCATTTCCTTGAACCCCTGAACCTATAAGACGCTGACAGGATGTATTGTGTCTGGGGCCACAGAGACCCTGAGGCATTTGTCAGACACAGCAGACAGCGTCTTCACGCAGATAATTCCTGCCAGCCAGTCACTGAGAAAACCGTTCAGAAAGGCTTGTGTACATGCCCATGCATGTGTGTGCCTGTGTGTGCATGTGTGTGCATGTAAGTGTGCGTGTGTGTGTGTGTGTGTGCGCTCACCTGCCCACACTCTAGGTTACAAGGAGGAGCATGCTGGCCCGGCCAGGACAGTGGGCAGGGTCAGTGTGGGGTAAGGGTGCGCTGTCCCCATGTGGGATGGCAAGAACCTGTGTTCACTCCGCACGTGTCCCCCATCCGCTTATCAGCGCTGTTTCCCTCTGGCAGGCAGAATCCTGGGAAGCAGGGCCCTCAGAGCAATGCGGGGCCTGGCTTCACGGAGCCACACCTGACTGAGGACACAGCCTCCCTCCCAGACTCCACACACCAACCATGAAAATCTGGCCTCGCACCAGAAGAGTTGGTCATCTCAGAGCACAAACCACAGGTGGGAACACATGAGTGTGGCGATCCTCCAGCCTGGGGTGTCACCAACTTAGGAGTGTTTGTCTCTGCCTCCCACATTCCATCCCTCCATCCCTGCACCCATCCCTCCACCTGTCCACCCATTTCTCCCCACCCACTCATCCATCCATCTCTCCACCTCTCCATCCATCCGTCTACCCATCCCTCC
>PVJC01051447.1:0-11460 GCA_004026665.1 Murina feae
AGGGATGACCAAACAACCAAAAAACAGGCTGTGTTGGGTGAGCAGGCCAGCAGGGGCGGCAGTGAGGAGTGACCAGGCCAACAGAGGGGGCAGTTGGGGTCAACCAGGCTGGTGGGGTGGAGGAAGTTGGGGGTGACCAGGCTGGCATAGGGGGCAATTAGGATAACTTTATGAGTCTCAGTGTGGTGGGAGGGAGCTCTGGGCCCCAGCCAGGGCACAGTGGTGGGAGGAAGTTCTGGGCCCCGGCCGGAGTGTGGCAGTGGGAAAGAGCCTAGGTCCCTGGCCAGGGTGCAGTGGTAGGAGGGAGCTCTGGGACCCAGCTGGGGCACAGTAGAACTCTGGGTCTCATGTGATTGGGGGTGTGCCCGGCCTTCAAACCGGACCTTTACAGTAGGGAGGAGGGAGCCTTTTCCTCGCAGAATCAGCCATTGAACAGCTTGTTGTCAGTGGCATGCCAGCGAAGAATCCCATTCTCCTGCACCCCAGACCCTGGCAGGTGGAAGGAAGAAGCCCCATTCCTCATGGAATTGGCCATTGGTCAGCTTGCTGTCAATGGCCTCTCAACCAGGAATCTCATTCCCCTGCACCCTGGACCCTAAAATGTTTCCTCTAATTATTTCCCTTTTAATGTGCATGAATTTTGTGCACTGTGCCACTAGTATTATTTATAAAAACAATAGAGGTATTAAAAATAGAGATGTAATTATGTTTTCATGGCATTTATTTGGTAGGGTATAAGTAAGCATATTTCTAACCTATTTTATCAGGAAGTCAAAAGACTAATGAGTCAAGATTTAGCAATATAAGCATATTACTTAGAGACATAAAACTAATGACCAGAATGAGTTCAAATATTTAAGAATGGTTCCCTAAGGGGAAGTGTAGAGCCTATGATTGTTTTTATAATAAGTCCTCTATTATTTGATGAAAACATACTATTTGTTTTAAAACATATTTTGAGTATATAAGTTTGAAAATTTCTTTTAAAAAAGAAGCCAACAATCATTATTGAAAATTTATAATTACAAATAAAATTAAATGCTGAAACTACTCTGTACCTGGAGAGGTTCCAGAAAGTTTGTACTGTAGTACCACCTCCATGGATGGTGATAAATGTATTTCATACTTTTCTTTTTCTGAGATAGAAAAATCTTGAGTCCTAATAAGGGAATGAAAATTCTTTTAAGACTAAAAAAAAAGACGTTGATTGAAACCCCCTAAATTATGGATAAGTGAATATCAGTATCCATAGCTCTTCAGTGACTTGAAGGTATTTAGAAAACCAGGAGACAATTGATGGGAAGGAAAGGCAGCTAATTTGAAAAGAATAAAAGGAACTGACTCTTTATAATGGATATGGTTGACCTGTGAAATTCTCTGCCATTCCTATGTTACTGAGTATTTGCAGCTGAATTGAAACTGAATTCTAAATTTTCAGTCATGTAAATAGCAGGAAGGAAAATAAGTCTTGAAAGGAAATGTACCACTGCATAAGCTTCTTCTGTAAAAATTGCTATTAGAAAGTTATACTAAATGACTTTAATATTGGGTACAGAAACCTTTAAATTTTTATTCCAAAAACTAATATATATTTAGGGGCTCTGTTTCTCCTTCCTCATACTTAGCCACAATATGTAGAAAGGTACCAATATACAATATGCAGAAAGTAAATATTTTCCATTCACTAACAGCTGTGCTTGGTAAATACAGGAAATGCTAACACACAGGGAGGTTATGTATGATTTATTAGACTATATGTTAAGGTAGTTCCTGTGGACCTGTGTCCTTTTGTAGGATCTTAGGTCCACAAGAAGGAATTTATAGCAGTGCACCCTCTGAAGACTAGCTAGATCTGGGAGGACTGTAGCACCCTCTGAATATGCAGTGCTGGGGGGACAGGCTCCTCTGTGCTGAAACAGGTCAGTGACTGACAGATTAGAATGTGATCTGTGTACTCAAAACTGAGGTGCTCTGAGTAAGAGGAAATTCATGGTCACAAATATTGTGCCCATCTGAGAAAAAATTTTCTCCTGAACCACATGTCCTTCCATTTCTTACAGGAAATTCAGTTCCATTATAAATTTACGGGATTACCATCATAAATGTGATTATCTCATTGACTGAAATATTATGTGGCACATGACTGTATATAACCCTGTAATTTCACTCCTAATTACATACCCAAGATAACATATGGAAATATGTTAGTTTTGAAAATGTGCTAACATAAAAACATATACATGAATATTTATAACAGAATTATTCATATTAGCCAAAAAAGTGAAAGCTACCCAACTATCCATCAATTGATGAATGGATAAATATAATGTGGTTTATCCCCACAATGGAATATAATTCAGCCATAGAAAGAAATGAATTACTGATGTTGCAACTTAGATGAATTTTGAAAACATTATGGTAAGTGGAAGAAGCTAGTAAAAAAGACCACCTATTGTATAATTCCTCTTATAGTAAATGTACAGAATAGGCAAATCCATAGACAGAAAGCAGATTAGTACTTGCCAGGAGCTGGGAACAAAGGGTAGATGGAGTGACTATATTTAGTGTGGGGTTCCTTTATGAGTGATAAAAATTTTCTAAATTTAGGTACTGGTGAGGTTACAAAATTCTGTTAATATTAAAATCCATTGAATAGTACACTAAAATGGTGAGCTTTGTGTTATGTAAATTATATTGCAGTAAAGATATTATAAAACAAAGTGAATATTCACTATATTTTTTATATGCATTAGTAAAAGTAAGTAAAGGGCTATGTATTTTAAAGCTAAGAACTAAACAAATTAATAATATAATTTCTGCCAGAGTAATCTCTCAGGGCTAAGATAATTTTATGAATTACCAATGTATTAGCAAATTATACTAAGCAGGAATTTGTTTATATGCAGGATATATTCACTGGCAGATAAATGGTATAAAATAGCAATAGCTGTTAGAGGAACAAATTGCAGCATTATCTATTTATAAATGCATATCTTCACATACATGCAAACACATTCTACTCTGCAATTAGAAATCAACAGATTTTACAATATATCCATTATACCATTCAGGGAATAATTGAAGGATGTAACACATGTCATATGATTACTTGGATCCATCCAAAACATTAATTAAAGCATTAGTAATATATTTTTGAGATACCAACCTCAAATAAATGGTTATTACAAATATAATGTGGAATTATAGAACTCAGATCAAAAATACTGTTACACAAATATCTCGATGGATCAGATAATCACCAAGGTGGAGTTATGGGAAACATTAAGAACATAGTGAAAGTTGCTTCACAAAAAATGTCATTAGAGAAAACACCTGATATGGTGAACAAGTAAAACATGTTGTATTTTGTTATTACTTTTAATTTGGTGCCCCAACTCTGACATCTTCATTTTGTTATCAAGTTATAGCTCAACATCAAAAGCTCTGTTTTTTAAAAGGCCAATTCCTGTAATTTTCAAATTATTTCTTGCATCCTGCCCTAATCAGGTGTATATGGCTTATCCTGTACTTTCCCTATTCTAGCCAAGCAATAAACCATTTCAACAGGGAGCCATAGTCCTTTTAAATTAGAAACCAAGTTGTAGGAACTAGGTGTGCACATTGTTACTGGTGTCATTGATTTGAGGCCTGGAGCAAGCTAGGCAATATATTAATAATAGCAATAAAGAAAACCATAAGTTCTCAAGTATATGCTCAATTAAAATTCAACATAAATGTAAATATTACATCAATTCTTCTCTTCTTAAAATGTTCTTTTTTATTTTAATCCTCACCCGAGTATATGTCTTTATTGATTTTTAGAAAGAGAGGAAGGGAGGAGTAACAATGATGTGAGAGAGAAAAAATTTGACATGCAGTTTAAGTTTGCTTATTTTGACCTATATTCAATTTTAGATTTCTGTGTTTCCCTGATTTAATTATATTTTGTATATATGAAATATTTATATGGTTCAAAATTAATAATATATGAAAATGTGTATTTATAACCTCACTTCCATATATATTTCATAAACTCCATTCCTCTAGCTGAAGTATAGAAGTTATCATCTGTGGGTAACTAAAAGAGGTCCAGGTATAATGTCTAAGTATACTGAAATACCCTAGTCAATAAATAGGAGGAATCATTCATTAAATTAAAGCAGAAAGAAGGGAAGAATCATATATGTCAAAATAGGCTGGAAGAAATAATGAGGTCAACAAAATCTAGTGGTATCAAGTAGATATACATGATCCCCTTTTCATTATATAAAGTCCAGTTGATATCATAAAAATTAAAATGGATTTTATGTTGTCTACTAGCTGTTCTAAGTGATTTGTTTCTTAGTATTTCATAGTGAAATGAATAAGTAGCACATGTGACCTGATAGTAAAGCAAAGTCTATCCGTGTTCTGTCTGCTGCTTTTAGGTATAAATAGATCTGGGCCCACAAAAGTTATTTGTTGCTAGAGAAATTTGAGATCCATGTGAAAATTAATCTGCATCAGGAAAAAGAGATACTGTATTTATTGAATCTTAATTTTCTTTCTAATAGGCAGTGGGGGAGAATATTACATATTGGCTACATGAAATAAAAATGAAAATGTCTTGTGATGTAGAAATATATGATGATCTAAAGTATAAGACAATGATAACATAGAGGTGGGAGCAGCAAAAAGTATCTTCTATTATTGAGAAGTGGTAAAAACACTAATATATTAATACTCTAATAACTCAAATATACATTTTGTTATTTTTAGGGTAAATACCAAAACAGTAGTAAAAGGATATATAAATATCACACTAATAAAAATATTGACACCAAAGAGTACAGAGAAAATATTTAAGAAGAGAAATAGTCAAGGTGGTAAGAATAGAATATAAAGATGAAGATGATGGTTATACCTAACTAGGGGCCCGGTGCACAAAAATTTGTGCACTCGGGGGGGTCCCTCAGCCCAGCCTGTGCTCTCTCGCAATCTGGGACCCCTCGGGGGATGTCTACCTGCTGGCGTGCCTGGCCACCCTGGGTGAGAGGCTGATGGCTATTTGTAGGCTGGTCAAGCCCCCCAGTGGGGACCCTCACCCCATGGGGGTGTGGCCAGCCTGAGTGAGAGGCTGAAGGCTGTTTTCAGCTGCCTACTGTCCCTTCAGGGTTCGGATCCCTACTGGGATGCCTGGTCAGCCTGGGTGAAGGGTTGAGGGCCGTTTTCAGGCTGCTCACAGCCCCTTCAGGGTTTAGGTCCCCACTGGGGTACCTGGCCAGCCTGGGTGAGGGGCTGAGGGCCATTTTCAGGCTGCCCATAGTTTCCATTGACCCAAGGTCCCAGGGAGGCTGGCTGGAGTCAGGTTTCTGAGGTTTATTTATCTTCTATAATTGAAAGTTTGTTACCTTGAGTGGAGGCCTAGGCAGGTAATGAAGCCTCCTGTTTACTTCAGCTCCGTGGCTTCTATAATTGAAACAATGTTGCCGTGAGCAGAGGCCCAGCAAGCCTAGGCAGGCAGTTGCAACGGAAGCCTCCTGTGTGCTCTAGCTCCATGGTTTCTGGCCTCCATCTTGGCTGGGTTAATTTGCGTACAGCCGCTCTGATTGGCTGGAGTTGTGGATTGGCTGGTGGGCGAAGCTTAGGTGTCTCAGAGTGATGGTTAATTTGCATATTACTCTTTTATTAGAGTAGATTGTTCCATATTACTCTTTTATTAGAGTAGATTGTTTTATTAGAGTAGAATAGATATGGTGACAGGTGGCTACTGGAAATATCAGGGGGAACACTTTGTAAAGTATATGATTGTCTAACCACTATGCTATACACCTGAAACTGATACAAAATAATATTGAATGTAAACTGTAATTGAATAAATATTCTGATTATAAAAGAAAAATTGTCAGAATGAGTTTTCAAAAGGAAAAAAAACACACCTCTGTTATACTTTTAAGAATCACACTTTAAATATAAATATACAGTAAGAGGGTGCAAAATGATATACCATACAAACACTAACCAAAAGAAAGGTGAGCTTTTATTTTATTAATATCAGACAAACTAGATGTTAAAGTTTTTAAATGACAGTTGACATTTAATATTTTATATAGGTTTCAGGTAAACAGTAAAAGACTACACATTATTTTCCATGCACATAACCATAGTCTGGACATAAAGCATGTGTCAACACCTTTAAAAGACTGAAATCATACCTAGAGTATGTTCTCTGACAAGGGAATTAAACTAGAAATGAATAACAAAATAATAACTATAAAAGACTTGATTGTAAATTAGAAAATAAATTTTATTTCTAGATAACTCATAGCCAAAATAATATAATTCAATGAATATTAGAATATACTGGTATGTTTTAAAATTATGATAATAAAATTAAGATGATCAAAACATGGGCTACTGTTAAAATATATGTTTAGATGGTCATATACAGAGTTAAGAATAGAAGAAAGGATAAAAGTCAATTATCTAAGTTCCCATCTTAAGAAGGTAGGAAACCTCAAATAAAGTAGAAGGATAGAAATATAATGAGAAGAGCAGAAATCAATGAAATAATTGTCAGTTGATTCAGCAAAGCTAAACATTGGTTAACAGACTAAGTGCAATTAATAATACCCTGGCAAGAATGACCAGGAACAATATAGGAGAGGCACCAATATCAGGAATGAATAAGAGAATGTTACTACAGATGTATTTTAAAAAATTTTGAACAACATTGTAAACAACTATAAGTCAATGTATTTGTATATGTGAATAAATTTCTTGAATAGTGCAAAACACAAAAACTTACACAAGTATCAATATAAATGTCAATAGTACTATAGCAATTAAGGAACTCAATCTGTATTTTCAGAACCATATGTCTTAAAACTAATTTATTCTAAAACTCTATGAAGATATAACAGCAATTATATGGAAAACTTTCTAGAGAAAAGAAAATCATAGGAAAAACTCAACATATTTTGTGATGTCCAAAAAAACATTGATACCAAAATTTGTCAGGGCTACTAGGATAATAGAAAATTACAGTTCAAACTCTCAAACATAAATCCAAAAACTCCTAAACAAAATATCAGCAATGCAAATCATAGGGTATATTAAAATGATAATTACTATTGATTTGACTTTATTCCAGAAATATGAAGTTGTTGAACATTTTAAAAATCAACCAGTGTAATTCACTATTATAACAGAATAATGGAGAAAGCAATATGAGCCTCTCAATGGGTATGTAAAAAATAGTTGATAAAATTTATGATACAATTCTTAGAAAACTAGAGAAATTAGAGAACTCTTTAATCTAATGAAAACTATAAGAATAAAATACCTAACATAAAAATAAATGCTGAATGATTGAAAACTCTCCTTAGGCTCCCAAAAATACAAAAATAGCTTTTATCATCACTTATATCAAATTATACTGGAGTAGTTCAGATTCCAGGGAAAATGGAACAAGCATATATTTTTCTTTTTCTTTCACTGAACACACCTATAAAGCATGGACAGAATGCATGCCATAGCTATTTGAGAAAATTTAAGTTAATAGCAGGCAAATTGGCAAGATGTCAGAATTTGAAGTACCACCTAATTAGCAGTGAGTTTACTATTGTTTTTCTTCAATCTAAACTCACCACAGCAACACACCTAGAAATAATAAACACAGACATAATAATAATAATGATGATAATAATAATAATAGCACAGACAGAGATAGCTCTAGCAAAGCCCTGTAGCTTTAGATTGAGGGCCAGGAAGGGGAATCTCTAATATGCAGAGAGTGCAGAAATCACAATGTCCCCCTCCCCTCTCTGTTCTTTTGTAGACCAACAACCAGGAAATCCCATGATGGCAAAGACAATAGCCAATAATAAGAGACTGCAGGAGCCAAATTTTGAAGAAGGGTAACCTTCTTCTTCATTTAGTGGAGCTGTGGTTCCAAGAGGGTGGGTCTCTGTTCTAGTATCATTTGAACCTAGAAAGTTCTGGGGAAATCATGGAGAGGGAGAAGCTTTGGAAAGTGGCCCCACAAAGTTTATGATGATTCAAATTAGCATACCAAAGTCACTGCAGAGCTGAGCCAGGTCACAGACTGTAAATCAAGGATACACTCTCTCACACACACACACACACACACACACACACACACACTATATATATATATATGTGTATATATACTGTATATATATATACACACACACACACATACACACACACATATATATACAAAGGAAATATTTGAAGAGCACTACAAGGACTGTGAAAAGTGAGCTGAAATGGAAACCATAGGCTGTAGTCTGGAATTTGCAGCGTGAACCTAACCAGGATTATAAAAAAAAATCAACACTTTCCATAGAATTTGAATAAGACATCGTTTCATAATCAATAACCAAAATACTTAGAGTAAAATTCTAAATTATGTGTTATATAGAGAACCATGAAGATTTAAATCTCATGGTAAAAGCCAGTTAACTGGTACCAAAGGCCAAGAAGACACTGTTGGTGGAATAATTTGAAAAAGACTCTAAAGTAGCTATTATTATAAAAATAATTATTTCACTCACAATAATATAAAATGCTTAGGAATAAATTTAACTTAAGGGAAACATCTATACACTGAAAACTGCAAGACTCTTGAAGAAAGAAATTGAAAAAGACACAAATAAATGGAAAGATATCCTCTGTTCTTGGATCAGAAGAATCAATATTATTAAAATGCACACACTACCCAGCTATTGCATCTATATATTGATTGTAATACCTATCACAATTTCAGTGTCATTTTTCACGTAAATAGAAAAAAATCTTAAAACTTGTGTGGAAGTACAAAAGACTCCAAATAGCCCAAGCTATTCTGAGAAAGAAGACAGCTGGAGGCATCAAATTTCCTGATTTCAAACTATACTACAAGGGTATAGTAGTCAAAATAGTATGAACTGCATTAAAACAGACATATAGACAAGTGGAATAGTATTGGGAACCTAGACATAAACCTCTGCATATATGGTCAACTAATATTTCACAAGGAAGCCAAGAATATTCAGTTGGGAAAGGATAGTCTCTTCAATAAATGGTGTTGGGAAAATTGGACAGTGATATTCAAAAGAAGGTAACTGGACCCTTATGTTACACCACAAAGAAGAACTCAAAATGGACTAAATACTGAAACCTAAAATCCAAAACTGATAAACTATCAGAATAAAACAAAAACAGGGGAAAAGCTCCTTGACATGGGTCTTGGCAGTGATTTTTTGGGCATGACATCAAAACACAAGCAACAAAAATAAAAATCAATAAGTGGGACGGCATGAAACTAAAATGCTTCTGCACAGCCAAAGAAACCATCAACAAAATGAAAAGGCATCCTACAGAATGGGAGAAAATACTTGCAAACCATCCTATATAATAAAAGCATAATATGCAAATTGACCATTCCTTTGGGACACCTAAGCCACGCCCACCAGCTAATTAGAATGACTGTATGCAAATTAACCCAGCCAACATGGAGGCCGGCACTCAGGGAGCTGAGTAAACAGGCAGTTTCCATTGCATCAGGAGTGAAACTGCGGGCCGCCTGGGCTTCTCTCCACTCCAGGGAACAACATATTTGCAACATTGTTTCAATCCTAGAAGTATCAGAAGCTGAAGCAAACAGCAGGCGGGGCCTGACTTCTAAGGGAAACATTGTTTCATTATAGAAGCCAGAGCTGAAGCAGACAGGAGGTTTTGTTACTTGCCTAGGCCCCGGCTTAAAGGAACAGTGTATCAATTATAGAAGATAAACAAACCCCAGGAACCTGCTTCCAGCCAGCCTTGCTGGGACATTGGGTCAATGGGAGCTGTGGGCAGCCTGAAAGCCTGAAAGCACCTCTCAGCCCATCACCCACACTGGCCACACCCCAATGGGGTGAGGGATGCCACTGGGGGGCTTGGTCAGCCTGCACACAGCCATCAGCCCCTCACCCAAGCTGGCCAGGTACCCCAGTAGGGACCCAAAACCTGAAGGGACTGTGGGCAGCCTGAAAGCATGAAAGCGCCCCTCAGATCTGCACCTAGGCTGGCCACACTCCAATGGGGTGAGGGACACCACTGGGGGGCTTGGCCAGCCTGCAGACAGCCATCAGCCCCTCACCCAGGCTGGCCAGGTACCCCAGTAGGGGCCCAAAACATGAAGGGACTGTGGGCATCCTGAAAACGGCCCTCAACCCATCACCCAGGCTGGTCACACCCCAGTGGGGTGAGGATCCACACTGGGGGGCTTGGCCAGCCTGCAAACAGCCATCATCTCCTCACCCAGGCTGACCAGGCACACCAGCAGGTGGACATCCCCAGAGGGGTCCCAGACTGCGAAAGGGCACAGGTCGGGCTGATGGACCTCCCGAGTGCACAAATTTTTGTGCACTGGGCCCCTAGTATATCTGATAAGAGGCTAATATACAAATATATAAAGAACTCATAGAACTCAATAACAAAAACAAACAATCCAGTTAAAAATTTGGCGGAAGAAATGAATAGACATGTTTTCAAAGAAGTTATACTAATGGCCAACAGATACACGAAAAGGCATCCAGTATCACTAATCATGAAGGAAATACAAATCAAAACCAAAATGAGACATCACCTTATAGCTGTGAGAATGGCTATCATAATATAGACAAGAGATAAATTTTGGTGAGGGTGTGGAGAAAAGGGAACTCTTGTGCATTGTTAGTGGTAATGTAAATTATTGCAGTCACTATGGGAAACAATATGGATATTCCTACAAAAATTAAAAATAGAACTAGCATATGATCCATCAGTCCCACTTCTTGATATAAATCCTAAGTAAATGAATAGAGGATATTGAAGAGATATCTGCACTCCTATGGTTATTGTAGCATATTCATAGCCAAGATATGGAGACAACCTAAGTGTTTGTCACATATGAATAGATGAAGAACATGTTATATATGCATGAATTTCTATATATGAATACATATACCTAATCTAATAAAAGAGTAATATGCTAATTGCTTCACTCTGCTACATCCCAAGAGACGCCACTAGCCAATTAGAGCAACTATATGCAAATTAAATCAACCAAGATGGTGGCTGGCAGCCATAGAGCTAGAGCAAACAGGAGACTTCGTTGCCCTGGCGACGGAGGAAGCTGCCTGCCTAGGCAGGCTGTGGCCTGTGCTCAGGGCAACAAAGTTTCAATTATAGAACCCCAGATACCTGCTTCCAGCCAGCGTTGCTCGGAGCTTGGGTCACTGAGGGCTGTGGCCAGCCTGCAAACAGCCATCAACCCCTCATCCAGGATGGCCAGGCACTCCAGGGGGTGACCCCCACCTTGAAGGGGCTGTGGCCAGCCTGCAAACAGCCATCATCCCCTCACCCAGGATGGCCAAGCACCCCAGCAGGACCCCCCTCCTTGAAGGGGCTGTGGCCAGCCTGCAAACAGCCATCATCCCCTCACCCAAGCTG
>PVJC01051448.1:0-11461 GCA_004026665.1 Murina feae
AAACCTATCATGCACCTACCTGTCTTGGAAAAAATTTTAAAGCCCTAAGTTAATAAAATAATATAGTAAAAAATTAAATAAATCCAGCAAGTTTAAGGAGCCCAGCCTTGACATATGTGGGAAAATCCTGCCAGTGGGAAAGTGGTAATGGTAATTATCCATCATCTCTGGCATATATGGGGCTATTTTATCTGCAACAGTTAGGTACAAGAAGATAGAAAATACCACTTCTGGTGTGGTGCTATTCATCTCAGATATCCCTTTTAATTAGTGAGAGATTATCTAGTGTCAGGAAGGTGTCCTTAAATGATAGGGTGATTAGCTTAATCAGAAAGTGATGATCTAAATAGAGCAACAATCCAATTTACCAATTTGATAGTTGGTAATCAGAGAGTAGAGAGTGCTTCTTCTACCAATGGGGAGCAACAAGAGGAAGAATTAAAGCAGAAGAGATAGCCCCCCGCCACCCCCCCGCCACCAAGGAAAGAGAGATTGAGAGAAACGTCACAGAGACTGATGAAAAGCCTGGAAGCTACTGTGAAAGGGTCCAAGCTCTAAACAAATGTCTCAATACCCCCCCGTCCCCCAGCCTCCTTGTGCCACACCAAAGCTGAATGATTTGGGGTGAAAAGTTGTAAAATTTGGAGACCTGAGAGATGTTTTGGTCTCTTAGTTCCCATATGCATATGTCATATGAAAGCCTGGTGGTTTGTTATTGTTGATTAGATGTTTTCCAATAGCATTACATGCTATCTGTCACTAGACCCAGGAAGATAATGATAGAGCTCCATCATAAACTACATCATAAGGAAAAGGTCTAAGACCAAGTCACTCCTCTGGACATTATGCCAATCCCCATCCCAGACAGGGGTGCTCACCAAACACACCTGAGCCAACTAATAGGAAAACATCAGTGTGTCAGCTGGAAACTAGCTACTTCTACATTTAGCCCACATTCAGTAATTCTCCTCCAATGAACCACCATTATGTGTGAAATGAAAGGCTTTATGCCTTGTTGGAAAAATGTTAGGCTATAAACAAAAAGATGGTACTATTGTGCTGATGGTAAAAGATCCCTGACTTCAAGTCTCAGGTTCATTTCTTCTACATGTTGGATGTTTATGTTACTCTACTGTCATATTTATGATGAAACAAAAATAATTCAAAATCAGCAATAAAATAAATAAAACCAAAACCATTCAAACATTTTTGTAGAACTTTGGTTATAGACAAGAACTGTGCTTGCTCTAATTTTATTTTTTAATTATAATATTTTTGCCCTTATCTCAAATAAAAGAAGCCTGGCAATGTAACATGGAGAAATATGATGGTGAAAAAATATATTAGATAGCAAATTTCACATTAGAAACAAATGTCTAATTTTTACCAGGTATTTTTCTAGATGCTTTTGTGGTATAATACCAGGTACGAGGGGACGATAACATAATTATGGGTAAGAAAGATCCCCAGACTAAAAAGTCTTCTTTGGGGAACATGCAGGACAATTTGTTTCATTTCAAAGGCCAGCAATTTGAGTTCGATAAGAAATTTTAAGAGGTGTTCCTTTTGCCACAGCAGGAAAAATGTGTTTCCCTCTTCCTTTGAATTACCAGTGATTCATTGCACGTCTGTAAACGCTGTGCACAAAGGTCAGGTACAAGTCCTCCTTACATGTGTGAGGTTTTTTCCCCACCTTTGAACTTTTAAAAATACTTTTCTTACAGAGTGCCCCAAAGATCAATGTGACCTATTAACATTCTAATGTACATACACTAAATTTGGCTATTTGCAATGGTTTTTAAAAGGTTTTGTTGAAAGATAATGGAAACATCTAATTTTCCCCTTCATTTTCTATGAACAAATCCCAGGAAATACAATAATAGAAAAGGCTGCCTTGTCTTTTCAGGTCGAGGCTGGTGTTAACACTTGGCAGTCTACTGAGGTAACATACAGTCTCAATTCAGAAATTAAATATTAGTATGTAAAGGAGGGTTGTGTACAGAAAATTTTGTATAGATTATTTTTTGGTCAGTCTTGACAAATACTACCTTATGTCCAAAAATTTTGTTATTTCCCCACATATTCCTTCCTTTTCTAGTATATTTAACTTCTCTTGTTCCCATGATCCTCTCAGTCTCTAATTTCAGGCATACAAGCCTCAATAACTTTGAGACAGGATAGTAACAAGCTAGGACAATTCCTTGGCAAGTAGAATGGGGAAACTGAGGCAGGATAATTAAACAAGGTCAAATAATTTGACCAATTTACAGCCAGCTAGTGAATCGCAAGACCTTATCTTCCCCATCCAAGGATATGAGAGCAAATGGTTTATACCTCTTGTCTCTAACCAGAGAATGAATAGCTAAATTACCTTAGCCAAGCAGATAGGTAACAAAGACCCAATTACTACCATTTGTGCCAACCACACCCAAGGATGGATGAAGTCAGGAGAATAAATAAAAAATCCAATTAGAGCCTGACAGGCTCATGATAAAAATAAAGCAGTGAGGCTGACCAAATAATGATATCCGACTCCCTTACACGCTCATTTTGATGAATCAATATATTGAAGGATACACCTGGAAAACTATCAAATTCTGTTAAGACACTCTTGAGGCTTCCCTTAGGTTCCCATCAGCGGAAGAGAGATAAAAACACGAATGACAAAGGGTGCCAGCGCGGGCTCTCTCTGGAGCCACACGTGCCCCACTTTTCTTCCCTCTCCAGGTGCATCTTTACTTTTCTCTCCTAAACTCCAAGGGTTCCCACAAGACTTGCAACCAGGATAGCGGCAGGCAGTGCAGCTTGTCCTGGGTTAACCCCCTGAACCTGTTTCCAAGGACCCCTTTCCTCTGACTTTTAAAAAAAACATATTTTATTGATTTTTTACAGAAAGGAATAGAGAGTTAGAAACATCGATGAGAGAGAAGCATCGATCAGCTGCCTCCTGCACACCTCCTACTGGGGATGTGCCCACAACCAAGGTACATGCCCTTGATCGGAATCGAACCTGGGACCCTTCAGTCCACAGGCCAACACTCTATCCACTGAGCCAAGTCAGTCAGGGCTGATTTTCAGTGAGCTAAAAGCATCCCACTGTGGCTCACTTCTTTCCTAACATTTCTAGCCAAAGCAGAGCACTGCCTAGGCTTTCCCTTGTTGCTTCTTCTATCCGAAGACCTTCCTTGGTTTCACTGTCCCCAGATTTAATAAACATACTCTCCAGAGCACCTGGACATGTGTTGTGAAAGTTTTCCTGCACAAAGTCAAGAACCCACACACTACAGAGCACCCAAGGCAGACCCACTCTGGGCCTGAACCCTGTCTGGTGGCAAATTCACCAATATTTTCCACATTGCAAAATTATATTTTATTAAAAATGACAGCCTGTTAGCTAACTCCATTGAAGACAGAAAAATCATATATTTGTTTCTCTACTTGGATGTGCTGTTTAATACTAAACCTTAATATGACAACCATGAACTCATCCTCTTCCATTAGTATTTAAACTGGTAATTTTTTGTGACTCACCCAATACTGTCAATGGCAACGCAGTTTCCTCGGGACTTCAAGCTGAAAACTGTGGAGCAACTTTGGCCCATTCTCTCCTTTCTGCTTTTCTCAGACAACTGGAGAACTAAATTAAGCCACTCAAACTTGAATTTTCCAACTACATTTGCTATTATTTGTTGATCCCATTAAAAAATGCCTGCTTCCAAGTTTTCCTCAAGACCTTTCATATCTATCTTTTCCTCTCCACTGACACCACTCTAGTCTTCATATCTGTTGCCTCCTTTCCACTTTATTACAAGTCTTCTACGGATGGCCTTTCCAGCTAGAGAAGCTATCAGGGTCCCGACCAGCGTGGCTCGGTGGTTGAGCATCGACCTATGATCCAGTAGGTTCAACTCCAGGTCAGGGCACATGCCCGGGTTGCCGACTCGATCCCCAGTGGGGGAAGAGCAAGAGGCAGCCAATCAAAGATTCTGTCATCATTGATGTTTCTATCGCTTTATTTTATTATTTATTATTATTATTATTATTATTATTATTTTATTTCAGAGAGGAAGGGAGAGGGAGAGAGAGATAGAAACATCAATCATGAGAGGCAATCATTGATCAGCTGCTTCCTGGCACACCCCACAATGGGGATCAAGCCTGCAACCCGAGCATATGTCCTGACCTGGAATTGAATCAGGACCTCCTGGTTCATAGGTCGATGCTGAATCATTCAGCTACACTGGTCGAGCTAATATTTCTATCTCTTTCTTCTGCTCTCTTTCTATCTGAAAAAAAAATAAAAAAATAAAGAAGCTATCAGGGCATCCAGTTTATATTTTCCCTCCCTTAATATAAAGATTCTTTGCAGCTCAAGAATATATTCCTCACTTTCTATTGCAACACTGGCCTTTCTTCTTCTAGTCTTGAACTCCTCCATTCTACTGTTCAGATGTATCCAGATTGATCCTTATGAAGCATAAATTCATTCAGGGCACTCCACAGCTTAAGACATGACTACTTTCTCACTCTCTTCAGGATACATTCCAATTTCTGCAGTATAGTATAGCATTCAGGGCCCACCATGATCTGACACCCACTTCCTTTCCAGTCCTCTCTAAACTTGTACTTTCTCCCTTCTCGCCTCACTTTGCACCTCACACTTCAGATATGATGAGTTACTTGCTGAATGTCCATGCATTCACACTTTCCCCCTTTTCAACTGAGCACTCTACCTGGAATGACAATGCAGACTTTGTTTACCTAGCTCACCTTTCAAAGCACTGTTCAAGTTTCACCATTTATTTGAAATCTTTTATAACCTCCCTCCCTCCTTGGAGCCTAGACTTTTCATTGAAGACCTGTAACACCTTACTGCTCTGATTAATGCCTTAAAAACCCATCAATGTAGCAGTACCTGTATATTGTCTCTTTGTCTCTATGAACCTTCTCTTCAATCTCTTTAGTTAGAGAGATTGAAAAACTAGAAACTATATTTAAACATGTTGGCAACCAAGACTGTGGATGTAAAAAGGATTTTTCATTTATTTATCTATTTATTTATTTAATTATTTTTATTTTGCTGCTACCCTCAAGGACATGAGATGTGAGTGTGTAGAGGCAATGGGCAGACTCACTATTCCTGTGGGTAACTAGAAGCATAAGGAGACTGCTGCCCTGTGCTCTGAAATTTCATGGTGTTAATCTGAATTCAATTGCCCAGTGTGGGTCCTTGATTTTGGCCCTTCTATCCCTTCTAGGGGTTGGGAAACATCCACTTTGCTGTAATACATTCCTTTGTGTCTAATGTACCTGGAATGATTTTGTTTCTTATGTTGAAACTTCTCTCTATTAAACTGTAACCTCTTGAAGGTAGAAACAAGATATTTTATTTTTATACTAGAGGCTCAATGCACAAAATTCTGCACATTGGGGGAGGGGGGAAAGGTGTCCCTCAGCCTAGCCTGCACCCTCTCACAGTCTGGAAGCCATCAGGGGATGTCTGACTGACGGCTTAGGCCTGCTCCCCATGGGGACTGGACCTAAGCTGGCAGTCAGAAATCCTTAGTGCTGCAGCAAAGGCATGAGAGGTTCCCACCACCACCGCTGCGCTCACCAGCTATGAGCCCAGCTTCTGGCTGAATAGCACTCCCCCTGTCAGAGCACACTAACCACCAGTAGGCAGCTTCTGCATTAAACATCTGCCCCTGGTGGTCAGTGCACATCATAGCAACTGGTTGTTCCACTGTTTGGTCAATTTGCATATTAGCCTTTTATTATATGGGACCAGAGGCCCAGAGCATGCATGTGCATGTAGGGTCCCCTAGGCCTAGCCTGCCATTAGGGCCATGTCTGCCTCTCTGTGATGCCTTGCATGCTCTGTGGATGCTGCTGGTGCCCTGCGATGCTCCTTGGACACTGCCGGTGCCCCACAACACTCCACTGACACTGATGGTGCCCTGGGAGATGGGGGGAGGGCCCAAGAGGTGCTCCATGCACCTCCTGGTAACCGGTCATTTGGTTGTTAAAGCCAGTGGCCTTTTATAATATGGATTCTTGGAACCTACCATAGAACTGTCTCTCACAAATGACTGGTTCACTGGATGAGCCAATAATGGCTCCAAATTATATATCACACTAAATACAAACTTTCTGCTGACACTCTAACTCCTCTTTAAGCTCTCCTTCCTTGTCTGGCCAACCTTGCCTTTTCTGTGCTTCAGTCTAATGACTCTGTTTAAATAATTTGTACATATACATATATCTTGCTCCTTTCCTCTCTTTTTCTTCCAATGGCTGCTCCTGTCTGCAGTGTCTTCCTTCCTCTCAACTCACATTTACCACCTCTGGCAAGAAAAAACTTATAAATCATAGTCCCTAATAAATACCCTGCCAATACCCAATGATGGAAGGAAAGTATGTTTCAGGTGCTTTCTAGCATTTGGTCTGTTTTTTTCTACTGGTTAAGAATAGTTTTGGTTATAAGTAAAATAAATTCCAATTACAGTTACACTAACAAATTATATAGTTAATATTAATTTATGTTTTATAACAAAATATCTGGAGGTGAGTGACTGCTGGCTTTGGTTTAGTACTTTAAGAATGTATGGGCAGCTTCATATGATTTTCTTGACCTTTCCCTCATAGATGCAAATGACAGCCCCAAATCCAGGTATTGTGTCTGGCCTGTATTTAAGGCAGAGACAAGAAAAAGAGAAAGAGAGCCAGCCCTGCCTGTGTCTTTTATCAGCAGAGCAAAAACCTTCCTAGAAATCATTCAGCACACATCCGCTTCTACCTTATTTATTAGGACTGAGTCAGATGGCCACCCCTTGCTACAGGGAGTCTAGGAAAGGAAATTTTTCCTAAATATTGAGAGTGGAAAGAGGAAAGTTGGGAAAATAGTTAGTGGTTAACTCAACTAAAGTGACTTTCATATTATCTAACTCATTCAATGACATCACTAACCTTTGGGCAAGTGCTAGGCCTCGTGTTGCCCGGGGTCTCCAGAGGTGCTACCATGACGATGTGTACTGGAGTATAAAAGATGAGCAGTTATATGGACAAGGGAGAATCAATGTAAATGAAAACCCCACCAATGTCTAAAGACTGGAAGTGATGAAAACACACTAATCACGTGCTATTTTGCACAAAAGCAGTAAAATGAACAAGAAAAGTGTGAGTTTTTTAAGAGATATTTCACTACTGTCAATAGAGTGTCATTGGCCTCTTTCAACAGTATTACTTAATAACAGTTGTTTTCTGTTTATTATGATACTAGGTGCCCAGTGCATGAATTCATGCACCTTGAAAGGGACTGTGAATTTGACCCTTGTAAATGGACAGGGATGTCTGTTTTCACCACTCTTATTCAACATAGTACTGAAAGTTCTAGCAAAGGAAATCAAACAACAAGAAGAAATAAAAGGCACACAAATTAGGAAGGAGGAAGTAACATTCATTATTTGCAGATAACATGGTACTGATATTGTATATAGAGAACCCTAGTGATTCCACAAAAAGCACCTGGAACTGATACATAAATTCAGTAAAGTAGCAGGATTTAAAATAAATATCTCAAAATCAAATGCATTTTTATACACTATAATGAACTATCAGAAAGGGAAACTACAAAAATAATCTCATTCACAATTACTTTAAAACAAATAAAATTATTTAGGAATAAATTTAACCAAGATTGTAAAAGACCTATACTCAGAAAATTATAAGACACTGAAGAAAGTAACTAAAGAAGACACAAATAAGTGGAAGGATATACCAGGTTCATGGATAGGATGCACTAATATCATTAAAATGTCCATACTACCCAAAGCAATCTACAGATTCAACACAATACTACAAAGATACCAATGGCATATTTCACAGAACTAGAAAAAATATTCCAAATATGCATATGGGTCCACAAAAGACCCAGAATAGCAACAAGGATCTTGAGAAAGAAGAACAAAGTTGTAGGACTCATGCTACCTGATGTCAGACTATACTACAAGGCTATCGTAATCCAACCAGCCTAGTGCTGGCAGAAAAAAAAAAAAAGACTAAACGATCAATGGTACAGAATAGAGAGCCAATGAATAAACCTACCCCTTTTATAATCAACTAGAAGCCCGGTGCATGAAATTTATGCATGGTGTGTGTGTGTGCGTGTGTGTGTGTTTGTGTGTCCTTCAGCCTGACATGCACGCTCTCCAATCTGGGAGCCCTCAGGGAATGTCCTACTGATGGCTTAGGCTTGTTCCCCATGGTTCTCTGCTCTCTGTGGGGCCTGCCTGCTGCACACTGCAGTGATTGCTAAGCAGACCATTCTGGGTGCTGCTTGTGGGTGCACTTGCCTGCTCCCCAGTTGCCAAGTGACAGCCAAGCAGGGTGTCCTGTGCTGGGAGCTGCATCCTCCCTGCTGTCAGTCTCCACAGAGGCAATAAGGTTAATTTGCATATTCACTCCTGATTAGTTGGTAGACATCGTGAAGATAGGTCAATTTGCATCTTTCTCTTTTATTAGTATAGATTACTATTTAACAAAGGGGAGAAAAACATACAACGGGGTAAAGATAGTCTTTTCAATAAATGGTGTTGGAAAAATTGGACTGATATGTGCAAAGAAAGTGAAACTAAGTTATCTTTTTACACTATACACAAGAATAAACTAAAAATGGATAATAGACCAAAATGTTAGACTCAAAACCACTAAAATCCTAGAAGAAAACATAGGCAATAAAATCTTGGCCATTTCTCATAGCAATATTTTTTTCTGATATATCTCCTCAGGCAAAGGAAACAAAAGAAAAAATAACCAAATTGGACTACATCAAACTAAAAAGGAAACCATCAGCAAAATGAAAAGACTGCCCACTAAATGGGAAAATATATTCATCAATGATACGTCTGATAAGGGGTCAAGATCCAAAATTTATAAAGAAGCTATTAAACTCAACACCAGATAAAATAAAACAATCCAATTTAAAAAATGAGAAAATGACCTGTTTCTACAAAGAGGACATAAAGATGGCCAATAGACATGAAAAGTTACTTAGCATCACTAATTATCAGAGAAATGCAAATTAAAACCACAATGAGATATTGCCTCATACCTTTCAGAATGGCTTTCATCAATACATCAACAAATAACTTGTAGAGGATGTGGGGAAAAGGGAACCCCAATACACTGGTGGTGGGAATGCAAACTGATGCAGCTACTGTGAAAATAGTATGGAGTTACCTCAACAAGTTAAAAAAAATAAGAACTGCCTTATGACCCAGTGATTTCACTTCTGGGAATATATTCGTAGAAACCTGAAACACTAATTTGAAAGAATATATATGCCCCTATTTCATTGCAGAATTATTTATCAGAGCAAACATTTGGAAACACTTTTAAGTGTCCATCAGTAAATTAGTAGATTTAAAAAAAGCTGAAATATATTTACCCAATGGAATATTACTTGGTTATGAAAAAGAAGGAAATCTTACTCTTAAGGATAGTATGGATGGACCTAGAGAGCATTATGCTAAGTGAAATAAGCTAGTCAGAAAAAAACAAGTACTATATCATTTCACTCATATGTGGAATCTAATGAACACAATGGATTGACAAGCAAAATAAAGGCAGATTGATAGAGAGCAGGCTGATCTGTCAGAAATGGCATGGTTGAGGGAATGGATGGTGTAGGTGAAGGGATTGGGCTAAAAAAGAAAAAAGAGAGAGAGAAACACTTATGGAGACGGATAACGGTGTGGTGTTTGCCAGAAGCGGGCCTGGTGGTGGGAAGTGGAGGAGAGTATTGGGGGGATAAGTGACGGTGGAATGATAGTTGATTTAGAGTGGTAAACACACAGTACAGTGCACAGAAGACGTGTTGTGGAATTCTGCACCTAAAACTTGTATAATTTTGTTAAACATGGAACTCCAATAAATTAAATAAAATGGATAAAAAGAAATAAATGAAAGGGGAGTATGTAATTTGAAAGATTCGAGCCACCATTTTTGCCAAGTAGGTGAATCTCCCAAAGCTGAAATGTAAACATCAGAAAGAGTTCAGTCTCTTATCCCAAACTGACTATTCTTTTTTTTAAAGATACCTTTTATTGATTTTTTACAGAGAGAAAGAGAGAGGGATAGAGTTAAAAACATCAATGAAAGCATCGATCAGCTTCCCCCTGCACACCCCCTACTGGGGATGTGCCCACAACCAAGGTAATGCCCTTGACCAGAATTGAACCTGGGATCCTTCACTCAGTAGGCCGATGCTCTATCCATTGAGCCAAACTGGTTAGGGCCCAAATCGACTATTCTTAAAATCAGGATTAACCATACAATGAGCAGATTATGTTCTCATTTAAAATTTCTCCTCCCTGCTATTCCTCCGGTATTTTTATCATGAAACTAGCGGCCCAATGCACAGATTCATGCACATTGAAAGGAAATTAATTAGAAGATGGCCTGCAAGGTGGAACTGGGCCAGACTGGCTGGACGCACTCTGGAGCCAACCTCCAGAGGTCCCTCGCTGGTGTCTGTGGAGTGAGCGGGGTCCCTCCAGCAGGTGGGGTCCCTTTGCCTGGCCTTCAGGGATCAGGATGAAACTGGCTCTCTGCCATCCCCCGAAGGGTCCCAGAGTGGGAGAGGGCACTCAGCAAAGTTGCTGTCATACAGGGTATGGAACGCAAATGCAAGTGTGCAGTAAACCAGATTTGGGGCAACAACATAATCCACAGCTGAAGGTGGAATTGCATGGCTCCGCAATGAATTGGTTTCAGAATGCGTCATCTGAGAACTGCCGCTGGCAAGTCGCTGCAGGTCAGCAGCTCCTGCGATGAGCATCTGCCCCTGGTGGTCTGTGTATCATAGCAACCGGTAGAATGGTAGGACACTTAGCATATTAGCCTTTTATATATATAATGTTAAAATTAATTTTGAGGCAGGATTGAGGGAAGTGGCTAAGAGAAGGAATCCCAAAAGTAAACCTTGAAGAGGAGCCAGATTTCCCTTTATGACTGGAGGGTGGCTAAGCAGAGTTGAAATGAGGAAGCAGAAAACGTTTTCGATGAATTGTGTGCAATCACTCCCAGGCCTCTTTTTAGTACCATCTAACAGGTCCCCCGTTGTGCATGTCATCCAGGCCATTTTGGGTTCTGTCTAGGGCTTTGGGGCTGGCCACTTGCTGTAGAAGGGCTCTGCTTAGATTATTGGGAGAATTTCTGTGACGATCACACCCTTCCCTCTGGTAGAAATTAGATTTTACAGCCTTTACTAATTACAGGCTAGAGGCTCCAGTGCCCTCCCAATAGTAAACTGCTTTGAGACAGCAGCTGGAAATTAGGATAGTAAAGTAAATTCAGAAGAGGCTCATCAAGGTTTTCTTGCCCATTAAATGAAAATGAAATATCGTATTTGTGAAGTTCTATGAAGGAAACATTGAAAAGATAGCTCAAGTTGCTTAGTGAA
>PVJC01051449.1:0-11453 GCA_004026665.1 Murina feae
AAGTGGTCAGGCCTGTTAGCCAAGCAGGTGGCGGAGGAGCAGGAGGCCCAAGGGGCAGAACAGGCCAGCAGAGGAGGCTAGAAGTCCTCTGCCCGGACCAGAGGCCTTCACCAGAGGGCTCAGGCATGGGCAAGAGCAGAGCCGGTGATCGGAGGGGGCAGGGGCAGAACCAGTGATCAGAGGGGTATGAGGGTGCCCTACCCAGACATAAGGCCTGGGCCAGAGGCCTCAGTCCTGGGCAGGGGCAAAGCCAGAGCTCACAGGAGCCTGGGCTCCACAGAGCCAGCATTTGGAGGGGGCAGGGGCAGAGCCTGTGATCGCAGGGGTCTGGGCACCGGTGGAGCTGGCAAAGCAGGGGTCTGGAGGTCCCCTGCTCAGGCCTGCAGCCTTGGCCAGAGGCTGCCAGTAGTGGTGGAAGGGCAGGGCTGGCGATGGCAGGGGGCAGGATCAGAGCTGGTGATTGCAGAGGACTAGGCTCTACTGAAGCCGGCAACCGGAGGGGCTTGGGGGTCTTCTACCCAGGCCTAGAGCCTCAGGCAGAGGCTGGGCAGGTTTGAAGCCGGCAATTTTCGGGGTCTGGGGGTCCCCTGCACAGACCTGCATTCTCAGCCAGAGGTTACAGGCATGGACAGGGGTGGAGCCGGTCATCGGAGTGAACTACAGAGAAAATGCCTTTTCTTACCACTCATTGGCTAAGCTCCCTGTATGCCACTGGTAATATTCTTAGTAACTTGGGTAATAAGAATCCAAAAAGGTGATCTAGGGCTTTTCCACCACACTCCTGGAGAAAAACAAATGAAGGTCCACTGCCGGAGGGCTCAGAAATGTCATATCCTTCCCTAGTCAGTTCGGCTCGATGCATAATGCCTCAGCCTTCTGACTGCAGGATCTGGGTTCAATTCTGACCAAGGGCATGTACCTAGGTTGCAAGCTCCTCCCTGGCTGGGGTTCAAGTCAGGGAATATGCAGGAGGCAACCAAAGTGTTCCTCTCACTTTGATGTTTCTGTTTTTCCCTTTTCTTCCACATTCTCTAAAAACCAATGGAAACATATCCTCAGGTGAGGATAAAAGAAAAAGAAAGAAATGTCATATCCTATGAAAGACACATCTTGAAAATGCCTAAAGAAAGTTGTCATTTTTCATGGTGAAGGGACTGGAGTCCGTGTTAATGAAAACACCTTGGTGGCTGTGGTGACTGGCAGTGGCTACAGCAGTGGGTGATGGGGCTGGTGGCTTCCCCTGATTCACCTGGTCACCTCCCACAAAGGGAGGCCAGACTGCGGCTTAGGCCCGCTCCCCAAGGGGTGCAGGGAGTGGGCCTAAGCCATCAGTAGGACTCCCCCTGAGGGCTCCCAGCATGTGAGAGGGGGCAGGCTTTGCTGAGGAAGCCCCCCCCCCCCAGTGCACAAATTTCATGCACTGGGCCCCTAGTGTATGTATGTATGTATATGTGTGTGTATGTATATGTGTGTATATGTATATGTATATGTATATGTATATGTATATGTATATGTATATGTATATGTATATGTATATGTATAGACACACAAATACATGTACATACATATTAGGACCCGGTGCACAAAATTCGTGCACGGAGTGAGAGTGCGGGGTGGGGGATGGTGTCCCTCAGCTCAACTTGCACCCTTTCCAACCTGGGACCCCTTAAGTGATGTCCAACTGCCCATTTATTCCCGATCCTACCCTAAACGGGCAGTCTGACATCCCTTTCACAATCCAGGACTGCTGGCTCCCAACCTCTCACCTGCCAATTGCCCCTAACCACACCCCTGCCAGACTAATCAATGCCTAACTGCTCCTGTGCCAGCCTGATTGCCCCTTACTGCCCTCTCCCTGCCAGGATGGTCCCCCTCAACTGTCCTCCCCTGCAGGCTTGGGTCCCCCACAACTGCCTTCCCCTGCAGGCCTGGGTCCCTCTCAACTGTCCCCCCGAACTGCCCTCCTCTACCAGCCTGGTCCCCCTCAACTGCCCTCCCCTGCAGGCCTCGGTCCCCCAAACTGTCTTCCCCTGCAGGCCTGGGTCCCCCCCAACTGCCCTCCCCTGTAGGCCTGGGTCCCCCCCAACTTCCCTCCCCTGCCAGCCTGGGTCCCCCCCAACTGTCCTTCCCTGCCAGCCTATGCCCCTCCCAACTGTCCTCTGCCAGCCTGGGTCTCCCCTTCCCTCTAGGCCTGGGTCCCCCCCAACTGCCCTCTCCTGCAGGCCTGGGTCCCTCCCAACTGCCCTCCATTGCTGGCCATCTTGTGGTGGCCATCTTTGACAACATGGGGGAAGCCATCTTGTGATGGTCAATTTGCATATTACTCTTTTATCAGATAGGATGTATATGTATATGTATATGTATATGTATATGTATATGTATATGTATAAGATTATTTTATCTAATAAAAGAGTAATATGCAAATTCGACATCACTCCGTGACAAAGATGGCCACTCCCATGGCCATATGGCTACCTATCTACTCTAATAAAAGAGTAATATGGAAATTAACTGTCTCTCTGAGACACCTAAGCCACGCCTACCAGCCAATCAGAGTGGCTGTATGCAAATTAACCCAGCCAAGATGGAGGCCGGCAGCCACGGAGCGGGCGGTGGTGGGTGGCAGCGCGGGCGGCAGCCCGCAGTGGGGCAAGCGGCAGCTCCGCAAGGCCACCGTGTCCAATTGGCTGCCACCCAGCACTCAGCACTGTACGTGCCCGGTCAGAGGCGGGCAGCTCCAAGGGGCCACTACATCCAATCTCTGACCAGGTACCCACGGTGCTTAGTGTGGGACCGGCCTGGAGGCCGCCTGGCACCCCGGCAGCTCCGAGCCCTGCCTCGGTGCTGGTGCCACTGGGGTCCGAGGCGCGGGGACCCAGCCTGCAGGGCGGCTGGCACCGCACCCCAGTGGCTCCGAGCCCTGCCTCAGCATTGGTGCTGCTTGGATCTGAGGCATGGGCACCCAGCCGCGCACCCCACTGGTGCCACTGGGGTCCGAGGCACAGGGTGCTCTGAACCCTGTGGCTGTAGAGGTGCTGGGGCCGCTGGGGTCCGAGGAGCAGAGACACAGCCCACAGGGGGCCCAGCACCCAGCAGCTCCAAGTCCAGCCTCAGTGCTGGGGTTGGAGGAGCAGAGACACAAACCTTCAAGTGGGCCCAGCACTCAGCAGCTCCAAGCCCCAGAGCCGCGGAGGCGCTGGGGCCACTGGAGCTACAGCAGAGACACAAATCTGCAGGAAACCTGTGGAAAGGGAGAAAAACTATCATAACTTTATCTCCCTTTCCACAAGATGAGAAAACTGACCCTGATTTATTTAGTGATATGGCCCACACCTTTCTACAAGCACAGGGTATGTTATGACCACTCCCAGGAAGATCTGGTCAGAATACTGTCTCCAGGGAATAACACTACTGTGGCAAATCATCAGAAAGGAAACAGGCTTTTGTTGGGTTTATTCTGAAGGTCAGAGAACATGCCACCCCAACACATGCTGTGTTGTTATACTGATGATCTTGAGCTGCAGGTGCTTGAAAAACAGCAAATGCAAAGAGGCTTTCTCTAAAGTCTCCTGATCTGCCTAAAATTGGACCCCCCCAAAAGGTCCCCTTGATGGGAAAAGTGTCATCAGCCAGTGAAGACTGACTCCTGTCTCAGGAGACTACAAGTTGACATCACACCCAAACTTTGTTACAAACTATCTCCCCCACCCCATTCATCTTTCCTAAAACTCATTTCCTCTCCTCTAAGAGGCCTAGATATCCCGTCCCCTCTCCCTAGGAAGAAGGTATTTAAATCTGGATTCTAAGCCACCTTGGGGAGTTATTCATTTTCCCTGGGATCTCCCACATATACACGAGGTACACATGTTAATGAACTTTTGTTTTTCTCTTGGTAATCTGTCTTTCATTACAAGGGCCTCTGCTAAGAACTCAGAAGGGTAGAGGAACACTATTTTTCCTCCCACATAATTCTATCTCAGGAAATCAAGTCCCAGGCTGACTAGTGAGTTTGGCTCAAGTGCCAAGCAGTCCCGGCTGAGGGGAGGGAAGCTTCTAGGGGGAAATCAATGATATTGGCATCAAAGTAGGACAGAGGGCACACGCATGGTTGCTGGTGGGAGTTTAAAGTGGTTCAACATTTTTGGAGGAGGATTTGGCAAAATCGATAGAAATGTTCAAGGTATTTACAAGGGTCTTCTTCTAGAAATCTCATCTGCTGAGATAGAGAACCAGTGCATAAGCCCTGGTCAGAACCCAGGATGCTACTGCAGGCTCCCCTTCCACAATAGGAAAACCTGCTAACAACCTGCATTTTTAAGGCAAGGTGGCATCTATACTAATGAAAAGGTAATATACTAATTAGACTGAACATCTTCCAGACGACCTTCCAGACGTCCTTCCAGACAAAACCATGGTGGCAGGGTTGAGGCAGAGGCAGTTACAGGTTATCAGGCAGGAAGAGAAGAGAACAGTTAGGGGGATCAGGCCAGCAGGCAGGTGAGCGGTTAGGAGCAAGCAGCCCCAAGGGTTCCCCGTTTAGAGAGGGTGCAGACCAGGCTGAGGGACCTCCCCACCCCCCGAGAGTGCACAAATTTTTGTCCATCTGGCCCCTAGTATGTATATATGTATATATGCATATATGTATATATGTATATATCTACCCTAAGACAAACATGCAAATTTGTGTCACTCTCCTACACCCAAGCCACACCCACCAGCCAATCAGAGCAACTATATGCAAATTGACCCAATCAAGATGGCGGCAGGCAACCATGGAGCTGGAGGAAGCAGGAGGCTTGGTTGCCCTGGCGATAGAGGAAGCCAAGCTTCCTGCCTACCCTAGGGGCTGTGGCCTCTGCTTAAGGCAACAAAGTTTCAATTATAAAAGATAAATAAATCCCAGATACCTGTTTCCAGCCAGCCTCACTGGGAGCTTG
Source organism: Murina feae (assembly GCA_004026665.1). NCBI lineage: Eukaryota > Metazoa > Chordata > Mammalia > Chiroptera > Vespertilionidae > Murina > Murina feae. The sequence goes on from PVJC01051449.1 coordinate 4,938, forward strand.
GGTTGCTGACAGCTGTGCCCAACCTGCAAACAGCCATCAGCCTCTCACTCAGGATGGCCACACCCTCATGGGTGAGGGTCCACGCTGGGGGGCTTGGCCAGCCTGCAAATAGCCATCAGCCCCTCACCCATGCTGGCCAGGCACCCCAGCAGGGACCCCCACCCTAAACGGGCTGTGGCTAGCTGCAAACAGCCATGAGCCCCTCACCCGGGCTGGCCAGGCACCCCAACAGGAACCCCACCCTGATCCAGGACACCCTTCAGGGCAAACCAGCCAGCCCCCACCCATGCATTAGGCCTCTATCCTATCTAATCTAACAAAAAAGTAATATGCAAATTGACCCTCATTCTGCTACATATAAGCCATGCCCACCAGCCAAACCACGCCCACTAGCCAATCAGAGCAACTGTATGCAAATTAACCTAGCCAAGATGGCGGCCAGCAGCCACAGAGCTAGAGCAAACAGGAGGCTTCCGTTGCACCAGTGATGGAGGAAACTTCCTGCCTAGGCCAGCTGGGCCTCTGCTTAAAGCAACAATGTTTCAATTACAGAAGCCACGGAGCTGAAGCAAACACAAGGCTTCATTGCCTGCCTAGGTCTCCACTCAAGGCAACAAAGTTTCGATTATAGTAGATAAATAAACCCCAGAAACCTGATTCCAGCCAGCCTCGCTGGGTCAATGGGGGCTGTGGGCAGCCTCAAAATGGCCCTCAGCCCCTCACCTAGGCTGGCCAAGCACCCCAGTAGGGACCTGAACCCTGAAGGGTCTGTGGGCAGCCTGAAAACGGCCCTCAGACCCTCACCCAGTTTGGCCACAGCCCAATGGGGTGAGGGTCCCCAACGGGAGGCTTGGCCAGCCTGCAAACAGCCATCAGCCCCCCACCCAGGCTGGCCAGGCATGCCAGCAGGTAGACATCCCCTGAAGGGTCCCAGACTGTGAGAGGGCACAGGCAGGGCTGACAGACACCCCTAAGTGCACAAATTTTTGTGCACCGGGCCCTTAGTATAATAATAATAACAGGGTAATGTGCAAATTGACCCTAACAGCAGAACCACTGAGAACGACTGGTCACTATTACACATACTGACCACCAGGGGGCAGATGCTCAATACAGGAGCTACCCCTGGTGGTCAGTGCACTCCCACAGGAGTAGTTCCGCTCAGCCACAGCCAGGCTGACGGCTGCCAGTACAGCGGTGGTGGTGGGAGCCTCTCCTCCCTTCTCAGAAGCATTAAGGATGTCCAACTGCAGCTTAGGCCTGCTCCCCGCTGGCAAGTGGACATCCCCCAAGCGTTCCTAGGCTGCTAGAGAAATGTCTGACTGTCAGCTTAGGTCTGATCCCCTGGGTAGTGGGCCTAAGCCAGCAGGTGGACATCCCCCGAGAAGTCCCAGACTGTGAGAGGGCACAGGCTGGGCTGAGGAACCCCTCTAGTGCACAAATTTTTGTGCACCAAGCCTCTAATATATATATGTTCATTTGTTCAAAATCTTAAATATCTGAAAGTTCTTCACCGATTGCTTTGAAATTTTGACACGACATTGCATTTAAATACACGCGTGTTTTTATATACCTATTATTATATAGATGTCACACCTGTGTCAAATTTCTGTGGAAACATCAGACCATTTAGGAATGCATTAATATTGCTTGCAGGAAATTTCAAGGAAAACATTACCTGTAATTTCTCGATCGACACCAGTGGACAAAATAAATTCTTGCCTGAAATACTCTACTTTGTGGCGACATGTAAAGATGTTAAAATTAACTACAAATATGCGTGTCCAGCTGCAAAACAATTGATCAGCTGAGATATTCTCACATCAATTGCTGGAAATTGGGAATGGAAAGGTGCCGGTTGATCGGACCTCAGGACGAATTTCATTGCCTCATAACTTCTGCAATTTAGTGATGTCAAAAGAAGAACTGATTGAAAAAGTATTGCCCAATATTCAAATCAATTATAAGAATCACGATTGGCTGAGTGAACGAGCTATTCTTGCGGCCAATAACAAAGACGTCTACAAACTTAATATTCAAAGCGAGGCAGTCACATACAAGTCCATCGACACTGTTGTGGAAGCAGATGAAGCAGTTAATTATCCAACAGAATTTTTGAATTCACTCCATCTGCCAGGGGTGCCACTGCATGTACTACAATTGAAAATCAGCATGCCAATTATCATGTTGCGAAATATCAACCAGCCAAAGATTTGCAACGGCATGTGGCTTGCAGTAAAAAAATTAACAAGCAACTTTTAGAAGCAACAATCTTGACCTTTCAAAGGTGAAGATGTCCTCATTCCTCGCATTCCTATGATTCCAACTGATATGCCATTTCAATTTAAAAGATTGCAAATCCCAAGTCAATTGGTGTTTGCAATCACCATCAACAAAGCTCAGGGCCAATCTTTAGAATTGTGCGGTTTAGATCTAGACACAGATTGCTTCTCCCATGGACAATTATATGTTACGTGTTCTAGAGTCGGCAAACCAGACAATCTCTATATCTGTACAGACAATAGGACAACAAAAAATATTGTATACCCACAAGCATTGTGAAATTACACATATTAGAAACGTGCACTTTCTCTTTTCTTTCTTTTCCATTTAAGCAGACTGAGCCACAGCAACACATGGCCAGGTACAGCTAATTTTATAATAAGTAAGTAAATAAATAAATAAAAATATATATATATATATATATATATATATATATATATACTAGGGGTCCGGTGCACAAAAATTTGTGCACTTGGGGGCGTTCCTCAGCCCTGCCTGTGCCCTCTCGCAGTCTGGGACCTCTCTGGGGATGTCCACCTGCTGGCATGCCTGGCCAGCCTGGGTGAGGGGCTAACAGCTGTTTGCAGGCTGGCCAAGTCCCACAGGGCGGACCCTCACCCCATGGAGCTGTGGCCAGCCTGGGTGAGCGGCTGAGGGCTGTTTGCAGTGAGGCAGGCTGGAATTTATTTAACTTCTAAAGTTGAAACTTTGTTGCTTTAACCAGAGCTCCCAGCGCTTCCTTGAGTCCAAGACTGGAAGTAGGTCTCTGGGGTTTATTTATCTTCTATAATTGAAAATTTGTTGTGGAAACTTTGTTGCCACAGCCAGCCTAGGCAGACAGGAACCTTAGCTTCCTGCATTGCCAGGGCAAGCCTCCTGCTTGTTCCAGCTCTGTGGCTGCTGTACGCCATCTTGGCTGGGTTAATTTGCATACAGTTGCTCTGATTGGCTGGTGGGCAAAGCTTGGCTGGTGGGCGTGGCCTAGGTGTCTCAGGGTGGTGGTTAATTTGCATATTACTCTTTTATTAGATTAGATAGCTAATATGCAAATTGTTCCCTCAGGAATTTTCCAAGGAGACCCAGAGTTCGATCACTCACTAGGATATGCGATGACCACCAGGGGGGCGGCGTGGAACAAAGGAAGGCCCCAGCTGGCAGCTACAAGTCCCTGATTGGCCTGATGGCTGGCCAGGCCTAGGGACCCTAGCCGTGCATAAATTTCATGCACTGGGCCTCTAGTTGGTTAATAAAAGTAGTTAAATGTAGTGCTTTATGGGAGAGAGGAGCAGATGGCAGAGGAGAAATACAGGGACTCTGGATGAGTCCTGGAGGAGCCCTAGGAATGCACCCTGGAACCCACCGAGTCCTTACATGAGGTGCCTCTAACTCAGCACCAAAGCTGGCTCTGTGGGACACTGTCTGTTTGGAGAGGAGGCTCCTGGAGAATGCCAGGAGCTCAGGGGTCCAGGGTTTGGTCCTGACGCCTGTGACCATGCACTGCCCACCAATCACAGCTCAGAGGTGCTGGAAACTGATTATTTTGATGCTGGAAACTGATTGTTTTTAACCTACTTTGGTTGCTCTGAAAGGTCAGAGCTATGCACCCATTGTTTAAGTTGAAACATTGTTAATTACAGCAATCTCCACCTGTAAATTACATGTAAAATTCTTCCTTGAAATTTCCTGCCTAAAGATATTGTTGTTTTCTCAGAGACTCAATAAAAGCCTGGTGAGAATCAGGCATCAGTGGGCAATCTACCCTGGTAGAGGAAAGATGCCACGCCTGGTCCCCCAGTTTCCAAATTGATTCTCTTCTAGTCTCTCTCTCTTCATTTTGTGTGCGGCCTCCTTCAGAACTCGAACCCTGAATAGGAACCCTGAACCACACTGGACGTGTAAGGGGCTCCAATACAGAGGTATGGAAGATGTCGGCCTCTGGTGACTGTGTGCAGCTTACTCACCCACCAGGTGTGGGACTTCAGGATTCAGGGTTTATTTTAGAAATAATTACCTTTCTCTATGGAATGTTAAAATTTGTACTGTGACTCTGAGACTACTTTAAAAATTTTTTAATATCCTTTTAGTTTTTACTTTGGAAACATACTTACTCTGCAATCTTGAACATTCAGAACCTAAAAATATAGTTTCACCCCTATTCCTTCTGTGATCGTAAATTTTTTGGTTGGATAGTATCCAAAGTTTTATTTGAGGCTGAGTATTACTCGGATCTTTTACTTTTTAAATTCACTTTTTAAAAAGTGGAAAAGTATTTCCCTTTTGTGGTTTAAGTCTGTAAGTCCATGATTACTCCCCTCGGGTGAGCCCAGTAGCTGTCTGGCAATCCTACTGTCTGACCTACTACATCTGCTCTCTTACGGATAGCTGCGGACCATTCTGTAACTTCCCTCTTTCCCAAACCTCAGAATCTCCTACCCAATCCTGACACCCACTTACTAGGAAAAGAAAAGCATTCAGAAGGGAGAGTCCACTAGCACCTACCGCCAAATCTACCACCTACCAGAACCTGAACCCACAGACGCTGCCCTCCCGCCTGTGACAATGGACAGGCTATTCATTACTGAGGCCACATGTCCCCTTAGGCACTAGATCCCAACCCGCGTCTCTGCAGAGACACCACATCAGCACATATCCTCTTCCTGGCTGGCATCAGCAGCAGCATCCCTCTTTAGAGACTCACACCATGAGCCACAATAATTCTTAATACTACTCATCTTTAAAAAACAAAACAGCAACAAAAACTTGCATCGACTTTCATTGCCAGCTGTGATGGGATAGCTTATTATCAAACCAATTCATCCAGGAAACACTGGATAAAACATATAAGACAGCTGTTTGAGGGCAAAGGCGTACTGCTAAACCAGCCGACCTATATGAGGGCTTCAAAGCTAATGTAGCTAATCTAAGTTTCTCAGCAGTATCAGAGAAATGAAAGACAAAATTGGAGCTCAAGACTTGCAAGGAGGAATATCCCAGGCTTTCAGCTGAGACCCCTGAAGGTTAAATATAATAAAACAGAGTAAATAAAGAAAATCATACCAAGACCAAGTGCTAAAAACCAAAATCCAAAAGAAATCTTAGAAGTTGTCAAAGAACAATTAAACCCTCCAGCTGACTTCTCCACAGAAAACAGGTATCTTTAAAGTGGGGAAGAAGCCCTAACCGGTTTGGCTCAGTGGATAGAGCATCAGCCTGCGGACTCAAGGGTCCCAGGTTTGATTCCGGGCAAGGACATGTACCTGGGCTGCGGGTACATCCCCAATAGGGGGTGTGCAGGAGGCAGCTGATCGATGTTTCTCTCTCATCGATGTTTCTAACTCTCTATCCCTCTCTCTTCCTCTCTGTAAAAAATCAATAAAATATATTTTAAAAAATAAATAAATAAATAAAGTGGGGAAGAAAATAACTGTCGAGCCCAGCCAGTGTGGCTCAGTGGTTGAGCGCTGACCTATAAACTCGGAAGTCAGGATTCCATTCCTGATAAATGGCACAAGCCTGGGTTGTGGGCTACACCCCCAGTGGGGGACGTACAGGAGGCAGCCAAGCAATGATTCTCTTTCATCACTGTTTCTCTCTCTCTCTCTCTCTCTCTCTCTCTTCCTCCCTCCCTCCCTCCCTCCCTCCCTTCCTTACTCCCTCCCTCACTGAAATAAAAACATGTCTGAAAAAGAAAAGAAAGCACTGCTAATATAGAATTCAAGACTAACAAGCCCATCCTGAGACAGGCCAGTGAGCCAAGACAGGTGGAACAGGGAAACTGAGGCAGAGAACCGAACACACTGAAGCAGCTTACAGCAGACACGCAGGTCCCCTCCCCACAGATAACATCTAGGCTTCAGTTGTACTTCAGCTCCAGGCCCAGAAAAGCAGCAAAACCAGGTGGGCAGCACCAGGAACAGCTGTGATGACTGACAACCCCCGGCCCTGGCACTGACCAATCAGGAGAGACCATGGCCCTGGAGGAGCCCACCCGGAAGGCTGACGAATATTCTGCTGGACCCTGCCCTGACACCTCCCCTAAGGTTCCCCTGTGAGACAGAGGACCCAGTGCATCTGTCTCCTCTAGGAGCAGCCCCCGAAATTCCCTTCCCCTTTGCTTCCCCCACAGGCAGGCACCTCCTAAACCCTAAAGGACCCCAGGAGGCTTGCAGACATTGGCAGCTCCCCCCAGGCTCACCCCTGAACCTGCTCCAAGGCCTCCTTTTCTCTCCTTCC
>PVJC01051450.1:0-11458 GCA_004026665.1 Murina feae
AAGCTGGAAGCGCCCACAGCCAATAAGGAGGGAATATGCAAATTAACAGGACAAAGATGGCAGCAGGAGGTGGCGGCCAGAGTGAAGGCCGGGTCCTGGCTGCAATAGGGAAACTGGTGCTGGCAGCTAGGGGAAGGAAGGCCTATTCTCGCACAAATCTTCGTGCATTTGGCCTCTAGTGTCACGATAAAGAGGATGCTTGTCCTTCAGAGTGATTTTTCCAGGACAGGTTAGTTCAGTGAGCAAGAAAACCAAATGTTTGATGCTGGGATCTATAACTGGCTAGCCTCCTTGGGTTCCATGTTCACTGGCTGGTGCGACATTTCCCCAGTGCATGCCAAGTGACCTCAGTTAGCAGGAGGGAAAATGGCTTAGTAGTATCATACATATTACAGGTAGGAAGGTGACAAAGCTCGTGTTCTTCCGGGAGAAGATACAGAGGTACCCCTGCAGAGCCCCACCTCGTCCTCTCAGCTGTGTCACTTAGCACAGCATAGAGAAGGGTCATTCCCTTCTCTCCAGGCAGGTCTGTGGTTGTCTGCTGAGAGTCTTTATCCACACATGTCCAGGTATCCCCCCCTCCCTTGTTAGGCCCTTGCTTCTTCTCCAGAGACCTTACATTTCTTAGTCTTACCTTATTTTCTTTCTTCTCTTAGTGATTGTAAATGCCTGACCATGATTTTTGAAAGGTTCAAGGTTGGGCTGGGGTCATACAGAACCGACTCAAGGCTCAGTGTAGTCAAAAATATATTTGTTCAAGTCACCTGGGTGCAGGTGGACTGAGTTCCAAAAAGAAATCAGTGGGGAGTGGGGAGGGAGCAGGCTTTTTATGTGCTCAGGGAGAGCTGCAGATGGGGCTTTGGCTTGACATATATCAGGACCGTGCCCCCCCACCACCCCCCTCTGCCTAGTTTTATGGCCTTTCCCTTTGTCCTTCTTCCTGGGGACTGTGCAAGGGTTATGGTCTTCAGGAATTTCTGTGAAATAACCTCTCAGGGGGCATGTTTGTTCAAGGCTTGCTGAAGGAGCTTCCTTTGTTAACCCCAGCTAAGCCAGAGCCCTGTTTCATGATTAACCCTTTCAATTTTGATAAAAGCAATCATCTGTTTTACCCTCATAAAATTATTTTGCCTAGTTTATTATTTATATTTTGGAACATGAATGAAGAAAAGTGGATTTTATAAGTTGTATCCAACATGAAATTGGGGCCAGGGATAGGAAGTTACATGGATGAAGGTTTTGAGGCTAGCTTAAGGGAGAATTTCTGACAGAGTGGTCTAAACCAAGCCTGAAGCTTCCACACAAGTCTGGAAAACCACATCGGGACACTGCAAAATGGATTCTCATGACCAGTGGCTGAGCTTGTACAGGTCTTTCAAAGTCTTGCCTTGTTTATATATCTGAGTTGAGCCCCAGCTAAGCTATTTAGTATTTATTCATGGACTTCGAGAAACATGTATTCTTTTAAGCCTTGCTTTTCTCATAAGATAGGATGGGTGTAAAGAATATATGATCTGTTTTTATTCATCAGTTTATATTGTTCCTTATATTCCACAAATGAGTGAGATCATATGATATTTATCTTTATCCGACTGGCTTATTTCGCTTAGCACAGTGCTCTCCAGGTCCATCCATGCTGTTGAAAATGGTAAGAGAATAGATCCAGAGACATAGAAGCATCGAACAGAGACTGTTAAACCTCAGAGGGAAGGCAGGGGGGAGGGGAGGGAGTACGGTAAGAGATCAACTAAAGGACTTGCATGCATGCATATCAGCATAGCCAATGGACACAGACAGGAGGGGTGTGAGGGCATGTGCTGGGGAGTGGGAGCAGCTGGGGAGAGGTCCATGGGGGGAAAGGAGACATATGTAATACTTTAAACAATTAAGAATTTTTTAAAAAAGAATATATGAAAATGTTTTAGCGTGACGTCTAACTCTGAGTAAAGTTTCTCCCTCATTTTTGCTTGGGAAACAGTGAGTGGATTTCAGTTCTGGCTTCTGACGTTGGCTGTGTGCCCCTGGACAATATACTGACCTCTGTGCCTAGTTTTCTCTTTGTAAAATAGTTATAAAAGTAAAACCTGCCTCCAAGGTTTGAACAATGATACTGCGTGTGTCACTGACATGAAATTTTCCTCCTGGGTATGTGGCAGGATTATACCTCCCTGCCCTGTACTTCCCTGGAGTTAGGTGGGGCCGGGCAGTGAGCAGAGGTCACAGGTGTCTCTCCTGGCAGAAGCCTGTAAGAGCCAGTGAATGGTTCACCAGGCTCCCTGCCCCTGCCGTGACCACCGGCACAGTCTAGAAGGCAGAGGCTCCATTAGCCTGGGTCCCTCACCTGACTTGGCAGGTGTGTCAGCCTAAGCAAGAAATAAACTTGATTTTTTAAACCATTGACACTTTGACATTGTTTGTAACCAGAGCAAAGCCTAGCACATTCTGACAGGCACACCATGTAGCAGCCTTAACTCTGGCCCTGAAGTTAGATTTCAACTTAAATGACTCCAGAATGTCAGCTGTGTTGACTCAGACACCTTGGCCTCACCTGTGGAAGACTGGCTACTGAACCTGCAGCTCCTCGTGGGGCTGTCTGTAACCCCACCTCACGTGGGCCGGCCGTGACATACCTGCGGCCTGGGAATGACAGCCAGTTGAAATTCCTGACCCTTTCCCATGTGACTGAGCTCAAGCAGCAGCTTTTCCTTAAGCAAAGGTTCTTTGTGTCCGCCCTGGGGACTAAGCAGGTGGTTGCTTCTGTCCCCTCGTTCTGACCTCTCTATGCCCTCTCTATGCCCTGCACATTCTGACCACTCAGTGCCCCCCCCCCAAGAACTTCAGAGTCCCCTGGGGTTTGGGTGGTGTGCCTCTGTGCTAGCGCTCCTTTCCTTTTTGTTCATTTCCTCCTGGAGTGTTAGGGGTAAATATGGATGTGGCAGGGAACAGCTCTCTTTGGATCCCTGACAGTGTGTTAGAGCAGCACTGGTGGTAATGATTGGGTGGTGACTGGCTCCGGGCTGAGGAACTGAGCATCCTCCTATGCTGAAGGCTTGAATTGTTGCAGAGATGGCTCTGTCAGATTTTGACGTCTGTCCAGGGCTTTAGCTTTTCCGTAGCCTTTGTTCCAGAACATCGAGGTGACAGTGGAAATGTTTCTACTGCCGGAAGGAAAACATTAGAAATGGCTTCACTGCGGAGCTGGTGTTCCGCCTTTCATGTAAGGCAATAATAGCCAAGTAATTCTGAGAACTGAAAGAGGCTAGCAGTCATTTTAAAAACAGCAACCCTTCTGCCAAAACAGTAATTTGTTTATTATTTTTTAGAAATTAGAACATACGAAAGCATTAGAAGAATGACTCTTTATAAACCCCCAGTACAAAAATAACCATTGTTCCTTTAGTTTTTACTTATAGGTACATTTTTAAATAACAATAGCAAACAATTATTGAAACCACTCTCTGTGCCAGGAAGTCTTTTTTTTTTAACTATATTTTATTAATTTTTTTTACAGAGAGGAAGGGAGAAGGACAGAGAGCTAGAAACATTGATGAGAGAGAAACATCGATTAGCTGCCTCCTACACACCCTCTACTGGGGATGTGCCCGCAACCAAGGCACATGCCCTTGACCGGAAACAAACCTGGGACCTTTCAGTCCGCAAGCTGACACTCTATCCACTGAGCCAAACCGGTCAGGGCAGCGCCAGGATGTCTTTAAGCACTTTCTGTGTATTATCTTATTTTTCCTCACAACTACTTTTTGAAGAATCATTATCCCCATTTTACAGAAGAAGAAACCAAGGCACAGAGAGGTGAAGTCACTTCTCCAAGATCACACAGCTTATAAGATGCCAAGATGTGCCAAGACTGAAACCAAAGCAGTCAGCCTCTAGAGCCCAGCCCTAGACTATTCTGTAATACTATCTCACAATGGGTCCATGCTGCCTGTCACTACTCGAGCCAATTAAGCAGAGACAGGGTTGAATCATATATGAGCCTTTATTCCAGTATTGCCGGCTGTATGGGAGAGCAGCAGGTTCCACAAAAATCTGCTCTGCAGCCCACCATAAGGCAGCGCTTATATAGGTAGAAGTACAAAGGAAAAGTAGGCAACAGGACAGTTTACAGATATGTAAAAGGACTGGGGATCTTCAAAGGGCTGGCGATTCTGGTTTCTGTGACAAATCTTTGTTAATCTTTCCATGATAATAGGCAGCTCCAAATGGGGAGGAAGGGCTGCTTCTCCAGGTCAGCTCCAGCCAGGGTAGAATGTGCCTTCCTTAATCAGAATAAAACAGTCCCGGTTAACAGAGCATGATTAATATTTCTTACAATACTAGCTGGCTCCCCAACATTCTATTTCTGCCCACTTTCAACAGGAAAGATGCATTTCATGGAATGGGATTACATTTCATGGAATTTTACAGTGTTAGCTCTGAGTTGTCAGGTTCTATCTGCTTTGTCTGTAATTAGGAAATCTAAAACCACAGATGCTATTTGATTTGCCAGAGAACAACATAGCTGATACATGTCAGTGCCAAAACTTGGGACATGTGTCTCCTGGCCCACCCAGTCCACATGCATGTGGCTCCAGGATTGGTGACCCTTTGTCCTCTTCCCCAGGTCTCAGCCCTAAAACAGCTGCCTGTACAGCTGCCCTCAGTGCCGAGTCCAGATTAAAGGGAGGATGGAGGCCCCTCATGCTTTCTTTCCAGCATGTGATAAAGTTTCAGTTTCTGTTCAGGGAGTGTATGGGCATCTAGCGTCGATGTGTTAGCTGACTCTCAATTATTTCGCAGAATCGAGACTACAAGGCTGCAAGGAGTGGCCCAGCAATAGGTCCAACTTTTTACCCTTATCAAACATTTCTGAGATTTGTGGACAAGCATGAAGAGTGATTGATTTGAGCTTTAACTGTAGTAGTTTTCCCTGACCTGGATTCCCGTGAACATGCCAAGCATTATTATAGAGTCAGCCAGCCCTCTGGGCATAAACACTCCTGTGTCTACGAGACTGCGCTGGCCCCGCAGCCTGTAAGAGAGCGAGGTCATTGTGTTGAGATGCTGGAGTTGTTGGGTGGCCAGCTGCAATGTGGTTGAGATTTAAAGGAGGAAGAACAGGTGAGGACTTAACCGCTGCGACTGGTAAGGTATAGAAACCTCCGTCTCTTCAGACCGGGTGGTGGACTTCTCAATGGAGAATACAAGCAGGTTGTTTGGTGTTTTGTTTTTTAAATAACTTTATCCTAGTTATTTAAAAGGAGGGCAGGAGCAGGTTCTTGTGAATCTCACAGTGTAGAGCAAAAAAGACAAGAATGCTGAGGTCATGTGCATGGTCACCTCTGGAGGGGAGGAGGCTGCAGCTGTGATTAAAGGGGGCGCAAGGAAGTTTCCTTTGTTTTCCCTTCTGGGTCCTGGTTACATACTATGTTCAGTTTGTGGAAATTCATTAAGTTTTAAACTTATTAAATGTGCTCTTTTCTGACTATAAGCTACTCTTAGAAGTCCTGATTTATGCTTGTGTATGTTGTTACACCTGACCTCCATTTAGTTGGATCATTGTGAAATGATGTAGAGTTTACTACATGGGCATTAGAAAAACATCTCTACCTGGACTTGTCAGGTCTGTGTGGGCCAAACTTCCAAGGTTATTTTTTTATTCTATTAACATGTATCTTAAATGACTCCAGTGTAGACTCTCCTGAATGATGTCATCATGCACACATTCATAGACAGTCTTCTGTAAATAGGGGCCATGCCAGCACAGCCTGGCCACAGGTATGATCCATCTCCCCATGCATGAGTGAGAAAGGAGTAATAGAGGGGATCACAGAAAGGAAAGGCAGCTTTCCAGTAGGACTGGGACAAACTTCATGGAAGAAGTGGCATTTGAAATGCATATGGCAGCACATGTAGGATTTGGATTAGCAGAGGTGAATGGGTAGCAGGCATTGCAAATACTGGATGCAGGAGGAAATCCATAGAAAATTCACATACATTCTGGGAACTTTGAGTTGCTTGGGTCACTTAAGATAACCAGCATCTATCAGGTGCAGGATGTGGCCTGAAAGGTAAGCTAAGCTAAGACCTCACAGTGGCCAGGTTGTATTATTTAATTGGGAGGCATTAGCAAGCCAAAGGAAATTTCTGAGAAGTACAGAAGCACGATTAAATTAGATATCTTTAGTGACATCACTTTCCCAGCCTCGTGATTGTACAGTTACCCTGTCTGCCCAGAATAAAGATTTGCTAGGTTTAGTGCATGCCTTATTGCTGTAACTTAGCCCATTCCTTTTTTGGGTCCACTAGTGCACCATCGATCCATACTTCCTATACTCATCTCTCTGGGATTTGGTGATTATTATATATTTTCTTTAGTCCTGCACCCATCCTTCCCTCTTGACCAGGTGCAGTTACTCTTCCTTTATCCTGTTTTCCAGTCTGGGAGTGATTTGGCATTGAGTTCCTTCCAGCCTGATGCTTTTCTGCCAGATAAAACAACCAGTGTCGCTTACCCATGGCAAAATGGTATGTGGGAAGACAGAGGCCAAGGAATAATGGTAACAGATTCTGTAAGTTATGAAGGAGTCTGTGTGTGTCCTCTGTGCTGCTGGGAAAAAGTACCGGGTAACATTTTTCATACGGCAAACTGTTAATATTCATTGTTGGAAACAGTCCACACTGAAGTCTGGGCCACATGGGCAGTGTGCGTTATTATCTTACTAATTTTTTGCTATGTCAGTGTACTATCCCCTTTAAAAAAAAAAAAGGTAACTTGGGCTGAATATTGTATTGTCTCCCAAGTGAGAATCTTTATCAAGGCATTATTCTAATCAAAGGATTGTTAACTTGACAACTAAGATGCTTCAATTTAGATCTCACAAATCTTTGTTTGGAGGATGTATTCAGAGTCTATCAAGACCTGGTTTTGGTCCTCTGGGAACACAAGTATGAGAGTGTCCTGACATGGCAAGAGGACCTGACTTAGGGTGATTTGATTCAAATCCTGACTCCTTTAAGTCTCAGTTTCTACTTACACGGATTTAACACATTACTTGCCTGGCGTAGTAGAGAGGATCTAATAGGACAGCCCTGTGAGCATTCACAGTGCCTGGCACACAGACTGCATTTGCTTCCCTTCTAGAGCACAGACTATCGCCCCACCTACCCACCCACCTTCCCTGCCAAGATGCTCACTTCCCCAGGGGGCCCTTGAGTAAGAAAGCTATTTCATGTGATCTTACTACTAATATTAGTACTACTGTATTTTTAACTACTTTGGTTGTGGTTTGCAGTTGTTTCCATATCTAACTATTGTTGTATTACTCAATTATTAAAATTAATTTTGCACCATATTATTTCATCGTATCTGTTAATTATTTCATTAAGAAAATAATTTCTTGCCCTAACTGGTTTGGCTCAGTGGATAGAACGTCAGCCTGCGGACTGAAGGGTCCCAGGTTCGATTCCGGTCAGGGGCATGTACCTTGGTTGCGGGCACATCCCCAGTAGGAGGTGTGCAGGAGGCAGCTGATCGATGTTACTCTCTCATTGATGTTTCTAGCTCTCTATCCCTCTCCCTTCCTCTCTGTAAAAAATCAATAAAATATATTTTTTAAAAAAAGAAAAGAAAAGAATTTCTTGCCTGGCTGGTTGAGTGTTGACCCATAAATGAGGAGATCACGTTCGATTACCAGTCAGGGCACATGCCCAGGTTGTGGGGGGTGAGGGGAGCATGCAGGAGGCAGCTGATCAATTATTCTCTCTTATTGATGTTTCTAGCTCTCTCTCCTTGTACCTTTCTCCCTGAAATCAATAAAAACATTTAAAAAATAAAATGAAATAATTTATTGTGTAGATGAACGTACCTGCTAGAACTTCACTTCCTTTTATTTTTCTTTTATTTATTTATTTCATTCTCCTTCTATTAAATGATTGAGTCCTGACCTGGATGCACTTCCCGCAATGGTGAATGGGGCATGGCAGGCATCCCCATTCCCTGGGCACTTTGGGAAACCTGGACTAACTGGTAACCTCATTCTATGCATTTCTCCCCTGCCAAGCAAAAGTTGCGATCGGATCAGACAGAAAGTGAATTCCCTGTGACTCTGAATCTCACAGGTAATGTACACGGATATGGAAAGGAGTTGGACTGTTGTCCTGTATTCAACTTAAAATGATAATAGGGAGTTTTTTAAAAATCTGGGACTGAAGTATGTCTGTTGTGAGCACAGATTCTATCACAGTAACTGTCTCTTAGACTTCAAATCTTACCGTTACTTCTGCTCTTTTTCAGGTAGAACGCCATGACATGAATACCCTAAGCCTGCCCCTAAACATACGCCGAGGCGGATCAGACACCAACCTCAATTTTGATGTACCAGATGGCATCCTGGACTTCCACAAGGTCAAACTCAATGCGGACAGCCTGAAACAAAAAATTCTAAAGGTAACAGAGCAGATCAAAATCGAGCAGACATCCCGGGATGGGAATGTTGCAGAATATCTGAAACTAGTCAACAGCGCTGACAAGCAGCAGGCTGGCCGTATCAAACAAGTCTTTGAGAAGAAGAATCAGAAATCTGCTCACTCCATTGCCCAGCTGCAGAAGAAGTTAGAGCAGTATCACAGAAAGCTCAAGGAGATCGAACAGAACGGAGCCTCCAGAAGCTCCAAGGACAACCTGAAGGATATCCAGCACTCCCTGAAAGATGCCCAGGCCAAGTCTCGAACTGCGCCGCACAGCATGGAGAGCAGTAAGTCGGGCATGCCAGGGGTCTCCCTCACACCACCTGTATTTGTCTTCAATAAGTCCAAAGAGTTTGCTAACTTGATCCGGAATAAGTTTGGCAGTGCAGACAACATCGCACACTTAAAAAATTCCTTAGAAGAGTTCAGGCCCGAGGCGAGCGCCAGGGTCTATGGGGGCAGCTCGACCATCGTAAGCAAACCCAAGTATGGCAGCGACGACGAGTGTTCCAGCGGCACATCGGGCTCTGCCGACAGTAATGGGAACCAGTCATTTGGGGCCAGCGGAGCGGGCACACTGGACGGCCAGGGGAAGCTCACCATGATCCTGGAGGAATTGAGGGAAATCAAGGATACCCAGGCACAGCTGGCTGAGGACATCGAGACCCTGAAGGTGCAGTTTAAGAGAGAATACGGTTTTATTTCTCAGACCCTGCAAGAGGAGAGATACAGGTATTATTTCAGACAATTCTCTTAGAGTTTATTTGGAAGCATGAGTTACTAATTGCAGAGAGATTGCTTGACAGTGATATACTAATGAATGTACTTTTCATAAAGAGGAATATGGGTCAAAAGGCACTGGGGCCCTGGCCAGTGTGACTCGGTTGAGCATCATCCTGTGAACCAAAAGGTCCCAGGTTTGATTCCCAGCCAGGGCACATGCCATGCCCAGGTGGGAGGTTCGATCCCTGGTTGAGGCATTTATTGGAGGCAGCCCATCAGTGCTTCTCTCTCACATAGATGTTTTTTTCTCTCTCTCTTCCTCCCTCCTTCCCTCCCTTTCTTACTCTCTCCTTTCCTCCATTCCCCTCTCACTCTCTCCGCCCTTTCTCCCTCCCTCTCTCACTCCCTTCCTTACTCTCTAAATCAATACAAGTATATCCTTGGGTGAGGATAAAAAAGAAGTATATATGCCCATCATTTTACCAATAAAAAGATCCTCCAAAGGTTTTTTGGTCAAAATGAATATGTTAACTTACAAAAATGTAGATTTAAAAAAAAAGTAAATATCTATCACATATCGTAAGATTTAAGGTTTAGCTTACATGTCTTATATCTGATACATGGTTTTATATATGTTTTAGTTTAGGAATGTGGCTTTTTTCAGCTATATTTTATGAAACAATTTTTTAAACTCTTCTCATATGTCTTTGACTTTGGTTTCTTTGTCACACGAGAACTATTTTTGAGTGACAAATTTTCCAGAGAATATTAACCTTAATTCCATTCGAATAGCTTGGGATGCAATACTCTTTGGGTCCAAATTTTATCTTAAGTCACAAATACCCACTTACATAAAGTTAGGAAAGTTTTTGTTCTCATTTGTTATCTGTATATATAAAAGGCTAAGTGACCAACCATACGTCCAACTGACTGGCCAGTACATATGACATGCACTGGCAGTCCTATATAATAAAAGCCTAATGTGGTAAGTGTTCAGTCGTCCAGTGACTGGTCAACTGTTCAACCAATCAAAGTGCAATATACTAATGATATGCTAAGACCACTCAACCGCTTGCTATGATGTGCACTGACCACCAGGGAGCAGACAGTTGACTGGTCCACCTGTCACTATAATATGCACTGACCACCAGGGGGTAGATGCTCTGACTGGTAGATTAGCTGATCAGGACTGTGCAAGACAGGGCTGGACATGTCCTGTAACCCTCCCATAGTCCCTCCCTGGCCTGATTGTGTACTGGTGGGGTTCCTCAGCCTGAACTGCACCTTCGCACAATCCAGGACCCCTCCAGGGATGTCAGAAAGCCAATTTCAGCCCAATCCCACAGGCCACTCCCCTCAAGAGGACGCCAGACACAGGACTCACAGCTGGCAAGCACTGCTGCAGCAATGTGATCCTCCCTATCAGGACTGATTGAACGCGAGCCCACAGCAGGCACAGAGGGCAAGGATAAGTGGAAGAGGCGGGTAGGAGCTGCAGACAGCGTTGGACTGTGGGTTTCGGTCCAATTCCCACAGGCCACCCAGAGGGATCCCACCTGTACACAAATTCATGCACTGAGACTCTAGTTTAAAAATAAACATTGACTCGCACATGCATGATACATATAAAGCTCCCATCGAATTTCTTTTTTTTTTTAATTTATCTTTATTGTTCAGATTATTATAGTTGTTCCTCTTTTTTCCCCCATAGCTCCCCTCCTCCCATTTCCCACCCCAACCTCTGTCCTTGCCCCCCACTGTCCTCATCCATAGGTGTACAATTATTGTCCAGTCTCTTCACGCACCCCCAACACCCTTAACCCCCCAAAATTGTCAGTCCACTCCCTTTCTATGCCTCTGATTCTATTCTATTCACCAGTTTATTCTGTTCATCAGATTTTTTATTCACTTGATTCTTAGATTCACTCGTTGATATATATTTGTTGTTCATGATTTTTACTTTACTTTTTCTTCTTCCTCATTCTCAAAGGATACCTTTCAGCATTTCATATAATACTGGTTGGGTGGTGATGAACTCTTTTAGCTTTTTCTTGTCTGTGAAGGTCTTTCTCCGACCCTCAATTCTGAACGATAGCTTTGCTGGGTAAAGTAATTTTGGCCGTAGGTTCTTGCTATTCATCACTTTGAATATTTCTTGCCACTCCCTTCTGGCCTGCAAAGTTTCTGTTGAGAAATCAGCTGACAGTCGTATGGGTGCCCCCTTGTAGGTAACTAACTGCTTTTCTCTTGCAGCTTTTAAGATTCTCTC
>PVJC01051451.1:0-11459 GCA_004026665.1 Murina feae
CTTGCTAATCAAAAAACAGCATTCAAAGGTCTTCGAGATTCTGTGCATTTCTCCCCATTGACAGTCTGTTAATCTCATCAGTTTCCCCTGAAAAGTGAGTCTTGTTACATGGCAGTCTTAGGGGATTTGCAGATCCCATGTAGATTTTTCTTAGTGTCTCATTTTATTTCAAAGGATTATCTTAAGCAATCAGTACTTGGCATTTAGTTTATTTCTGATAAATAATAGCAGTTAGTGTGACTACTTCATAACTAATCTTATACACTTAGGTACTTCCCTTTTCTTTATATATTGAAGTCTCTATTACTTATAAGTTACTCAGCTAGTCTATTGGAAAATGAAAATATTAATAAGACATCTCCCTAGTTCAGAGACCTTAAAATCAGGCTGAAAGTTTATGCTTTTCTTTTGGCCCACAGGTTTCTAAAATTTCATGACAGCCATAAACATAGTAATTTTTGTTCACCAGTGTTTTATTCACATAGCACACTACCTGGATCTTAGTGTTTAATATATATATTTCTCTAATGATGAATGAGTTCTTGACTCCAAAAACCAAGGGAAAGGAAAAGGTGCATTAGCCCCTTGTTTACCTCACCTTCTTTACCCAAAAGAAATTGTGACTGTTTTGTATAAATCTAGTCAGCCAGGTTGGGCACTTCGTCATAGCAGAAACCCAGACATGCTAATGCTTCTGTTTCTACACTATTAAGGCTTCTCTGGGTGTCCTGCATACCCGCTGCACATAGAGTCTCAGGCTTCACATTGAACCTGAGGTGATGCCGCATTTTCAAAGGCTGTTTCCAAGGAGACAAAAATCTCTCATCTCATAGGCTCACATGGCCTAGCAGATTTTTATTGCACATAGACCTTATGTCTCAAAAGAAATTGATAAATCAGTGGAATTCTGTATGTGTGTGTGTTTTTTGAAGTCTTCCTGGGGTTTCTATGATAAATTAGTCCATTGTACAGCCAGATAAGCCATCAATCCAATGGCTGTTTATTCCCTGGGAAAGCATAATATGGAGAGAGGGGCTGGGCCCAGGGAAGCTTCAAGAAAACATTAAAATTTTTCCCCAGATATTTTTAGGAAAAATGCTTTGTCAAAAGCTTTTGTGTTAACGTCTCAAAGCGTGGCTATGTAGAGCTTAATATTCAGAGAGTAGCGCATTGGCACGGTGAAGCTACTGGATGTGAAGGAAGACAGCCTGCTACTGTCCTTCATGCCACTAAACTCTTGTCAAGCTGTGATTGTTCCCCCAGCTGACTCTGAAGCCCATTGGCTCTGAAACTCAATGTAGTTTAAAACCCACTCAGCTGACGAGCTGATGTGGAAGTGTTTTTGAAGACCCTTATTCAGGGTTACATTCAGGAAGCAGCCTAGGCCTGAAATTGCTGCACTGGTGCAACTATTTATCCTAGGTTTTATTACAGAGACTGGAGATCTTTTTGATAATGACTTAAGAAAGGTCATCTGAAAAAGCAGATTACTCTCCTTAAAGTTAGCTCAGTGCTCTTTCTTTGAATATCTTTGAAGGGAATATATTGATACTCTGATGCTGTTATAAAACTATAAACATAATATGTTTATAAACTATCTTACTACATATAATATCTAGCATTATTGAAGATCCTTGATGATGAATGTTTCTTCTTTGTTCTTCATATTGAGTTTGCAGACACTTGATATAAATGAGATCCCAGTCTTAGATTCTGTTCCATTTTGCTTGAGGTCTTGCCTGCCTATCTCACTTTGGGCCTATTACAGAGTAAAAATCCAGCAAGTGGTCATTGAAGCGGGTATGAAGGAAGAACTTATGCATCAAATATAAACTCTTCTGTCTGGCTTTCTAGACTGACTGTCTCAGCCAGACTCACCTTGCAGCTACCACCTGATTCCATTCTACTGGGGCAGGTGCATGTCTTCTCCCCAAGTGCCCTGATGCCCCACACAAATTCCAGATTTAAGCCTTTGCGGGTGCCTCTTTCTTGGGCAGAAATGACCTTTTACATCTCATCTTTTCACCAAAGTCCTCCCACCCTTAAAGGATCTCTTCAGTACACCACCTGAAGCCACACAATGTTTTTCTGATCTCTCCTCTAAATCCTACTATCTGATTTTCATAAAAAGAATTATGAATTAGACCACAGCTGTTGTAGAGCAGCAGTTCTTAACCTGTGGTTGTGACCCCTTTGGTGGTCGAACAACCCTTTCACAGGGGTTGCCTAAGACCATCCTGCATATCAGATATTTACATTACAATTCATAACAGTAGCAACATTACAGTTATGAAGTAGCAACAAGAGGAACTGTATTTAAAGAGCCAAAAAGTTGAGAACCATTGTTGAAGAGGGTTCCGAAAAACCAAGCAAATAGAGAACCATAAAGGTATGAGACTTAACTCAAAGTTTGATTTTGCTTTTTTCTGCTGTGGAAATCTTGTTTTTGTCAGGGACAGTGCTTGTGATTCTCTTATCATCAAAGCAACTAACACAATGCTGTTCATGTTGTGGATAGCCATTAAATAATTATTGATTGAATGAGAGTTATAATTGTAGGTCTTTTTGCATAATTTTCATTAAAAAATAAAACTGTGATATAAGGACAATTTCCTATACTAAACTGGATCCCAAAAGTGAAAAGATGACTATATTAATGTTCATAGTTTATGAGTATATATATTTATTCATAAATATTTTGCTATAACTATTTAATAAATATTTATTCAGTATAATAGAAGCATTTACGTAAATGACAGATTTTTAGAAATAAATGACATTCTGGGCATTACAAATGTAATATATATAGAAGCAGTTTCTCCTTGGGTTCAAGTCATTACTTGAAAGAGAGCCATGCTTATCTTATGCTTTTTGTCTTGCCAAAATTATTACTGACAAGCATTTTGACATCTTCCCCCACAACACCCTTCCAATTTATTCATCTGCCATTAAAAAATAAATAAATGCATAACAAACATATATATTTCTGTATTAGACTCTTTCCTCCAAAAAGACTTGAGGACTTTCTCTTTTTTCTTGCACCCCTTCTGTTTCTTTGAATAATAATTGTGTTCCTTTGAAACTCATCTGATTTTTGTCTTACATATTTTCTTCACTTGCTATGTAGATGCTAACACTGTCTTACAGTAATTCTCCACTGCCTCTAGAAATAATTCTTTTTTGAACTGACTAAAATGATGCAATGTGTTGTGGCAATCAGCTGCCACTTAGATATTTTCCTTTCCTCTCTTACCAAATCTACCTTCTCTACTCTTCGTTGCACCCCACCACTGCCAAGGCATGGTGATTCGGAAACTGAAGGGGTCTGATTGGTAGTTGGAAAACACAGAGTGAATATGTTCTGTCTGTGGAGGTCTAGGCCTTCACTGAACCCAGCGCCAAGTAACTGCACATGATAAGTGAGCCTTAAGGAGAAAATGGAAGAGGCAAATTGCACCCTTTCTTCTCTTCACTTTTTAAATATTCGTAGGCCATTAGGTGGAAGACTCACAATAAGATGGATGGTGAGGGCCTCTGCAGAATGGAAGAAAAATGCCATTTGCTTTAAGATCTCAGTGGAGGT
The DNA here is from genome assembly GCA_004026665.1 of Murina feae. Classification (NCBI taxonomy): domain Eukaryota; kingdom Metazoa; phylum Chordata; class Mammalia; order Chiroptera; family Vespertilionidae; genus Murina; species Murina feae. The sequence goes on from PVJC01051451.1 coordinate 3,584, forward strand.
AATATTTAAGGCAAGCCTGTTAATGAATTCATCACGTTTATCTTTGTCTGAGTCAGACTTCCTGTAAAGGCGGGAGTGTACTTCTCTCAATATTTTCATCTCAGAAAAATTGAATCTCTACTGATAGCCACTTTCTGGGCCCCCAATAAATCATTATTGCTTTGAGACTTTGCCAGGTGTGTTTTATTTTAGATAATATGGTGCAATTTTATATTGAAAGCCTTTAATGCAACTATCATATTTACAAGCCTAATTTCAACAATCAGGATTTCTAAAACCTGAAATTTTCAGATGTCAAATGGCTTGAACTTAAGTAATTTGCATATGCATCTGAAATTATAATACAATGATTTGCAAATACATGCATGCTTCCATTGCCTTCGAAAAGGACTCTTTATTTTGCTGTTGTTGTAAGGTAGTCGTTGGATATGCAGTATTTTTCTTCAAGACTTCTTTATTTCCAAGTCAATCATTGCTATTAATCTCACACTGTAAAATAAATTGCATCTTGTGTTTGAGTGGGAAAGCTGTTCCTCAACTTAAATGGAAATCTCAAAATTCAGATTTATTTCCCAACAAAAGAGTCTGGGTTTGATTCAGATAGCAGCCATCCAAGCTTGAAAAGGAGTCAGCACAGATGTCCTTGAAAATGATTGTGCCCAAACACTGGGACAATGGTGCTGCTTCTTACATTGGCGTTTGTAGCTCAAAATCACATAGAAGTTTTCTGAAGACACTGAGTTCTTAAAAATATTAATTTGCTTTATTTGTGTCTCTATTGGCAATGCATGTTTATGAATATGTAGAGGTTTATTCAACCAGCCTGTTGAGATCTAACCACAACAATAAAGCACTTGGCTCCAAAGTTTGTCTTAATCCATTCTGGGGGAAAAAAAGCACAATATATGAGGGTAAAACTTCCCACCTGCTAATTTTAGGTGTTGGGAAAGTAAAACATTTACCCACTATTAAAATGCTAATAGCAGATTCTGTAACCAAAGTGCATGTAAAGATATCATAGGAAAAGGTCCTTGCATCAGGTTGCATCACATTACCCAGGTGGTTTAAGACCTCATGCTGGGTGGATTGATAAGATGGTTGCTATGCTTTGGTCTGAATTTCAATCTGTTGTCCATTTCTATCTATTTATATTAAGTCTGTATGAGACAATAGTTTTACATACTAAGTAAAATGGCATAGGAGGTAAGAATCATATAGGTTCAAAAGGGAGTGGAGCTGAGGGTGGTAATCAACTTCCTTGACCTAGATCTTTAAGAATTGCAGGCTCATAGGCAATAGTGAACCACTCTCCCAGGAAATTGATATCTTCATGTAACTTTGTTCAAAGATGTTAGGCTCCAAGTATATATGTCTAAAACCCAGATGCTAACCGCCTCTTCATTTTTCTCCTTAAGCTCTCCAAGTAGAGTCCACTTCCACAAAAGCATTAGTGAACCAAAAAGAATCCACCAGCAGTCATCCTTTAGAATGAGAAAGGAGGCTCATTTTCTAAATGGGCTCATCAGAAATCCTCGCAGACATATCTATTCCCCACAGTTTTTTCCCATCCATGCAACTGCCAGGGCTTTTCCACTGACCTCTGCCCTCAGCCAAATTCCTTCCTCTCTCCTGAATTTAAAGTTTCCTTTCTTAACATTGACTCAAAGGGACACAGGCTCAGCTCTGACTCTGAAGTGTATTTATTGAAGTAATCTGTCAACAGAGTACCCAAGTGATCAATGTATTATCCATACCATTCAATACATATGTAACTTAAAGGGGAAGTAGTATTTAAAAAGTCAGTGTTAGCATCTAGATTGCTACAAGAGTTTTGCCAACTTGATCTAAATGTAATTGTAGAAGGCTGGCAGGGGGAAAGGGTATTGGCCCCTGTGATAGCTGGTGCACTGAATCTGGCAATTATTGGGAGAATTGGAGGGGCCAGAGCTAGTTCTCAGAGAACCAAAACCTCTCTAATACCTAGACTAGTCATACCCATAGGAATTCCTGCAAGGGAACGTGATGGTGTAGTGAAAGATAACTTGTAAGTCACTGTTCTGAAAAACCAGAGAATACTAGTACCAACACCCCCAGAGAAAAAAAGTAAATGAATTAAAACACAAAAGTAATTGATTTAAATTTTCACAAATATTCTTCCAGTTAAGGCACTTGTCTAAGATAATATATTTTTAGACAATTACAAATAAATAATGTCTCTCTTTATACACATTTGTCTTGATACAAAACTTGGAGGGACATGTTGATAACACATTGATTTGCTCTGAATTATAAATGTTATATTTGCTCTGAATTATAAATGTTATATTTTTTCACTGAATAGACTACTTATCTCAGCTTTTTCTCCAGGAAAAGCTTTTCTCTTGGAGTTTTTCTAGTAGAATACACTGAATAAGGAAAACAAGTAAGAAGCTATCTGCAGGTTGAAAGAGAAATCTGTTTTCTGAAGTTGTTTTGAAAGTGCTACCCATAAATTCATAGGGCTGCACACAGCCTCAGCAGCCTGGTCTTCCTCTTACACCCTAGCTAGGCGGGATGTGCATGAATAATACTAGTCTGGTGAGAAGCTTTCTGTTTTTATTAAGGTGATAAGTTGCTCTAGGACCTCTCCTATTGTTGAATCTAAAAGCGTTTGATATCAGACTGTTCTTTTTGCTACTTCTAATGATTACTTCTCAATAAATCTAAATGTCAGCTGTGTGATTGAGCTTATTATCTCTCATTCTGTCCTCAGGGAAAATTGACAACAACCACCTGTCCTCTGTATAATTGCAAGGCCCCTAAAGAAATGCATTCTTAGAGACTGTGGCTTCCTGCAAAGTAAAAAAAAAAACAACAAAAAAAACAGAAAACGACTGCTCATGCTCTGTTGCTTGCGCGATGTTGCTTTATTTCCATTGAAGCTCTGCTTGAAATTATGATGTTTACTTTCAGAGTAAGTGAGAAAGGGAATGTAGGTATCATATGAGGGACATTGAAAGAGCAAAACATTCAATAACAAAGTCTTGTGAACATAGTTCTGCTCACATAAATACCTGGTCTCCTTTCTTCTGCTGACCTGGTGATGAAACTAGAAAATGCGCATAAAATGGAATAGTAGAAAGGTACAAAATTTTAGAATAAGAGTAGCTAAGACATACACACACACACTCACACATGCACGCACGCACGCATGCACTTACAATTATAGACAATTGACTTTCTGGCAATCTCCTAATCTCTACTCCAATGTGTTCAGAGAAGGTACTTGAACTGGAATTGGGCAGCAAGTATAAGAATCATTTGAAGAGATTTTCCAAGCAGGCTTCCTGGACAAAACAAAAAATTCTGCCACAGTTCATATCTCTGGAAGGAGCCCCCTGTTATCTATCTTTTAAATAGCTAAAAAACAACAAAACCAAACAAAACCTGTCCTGATCCAATGCTCTTTGGCTACTACTATACTTCATTCACATTGCTTAGTTCTTGGAAAGGCAAATAAAAATACGTTTATAGTTATAAAAATGTTATATTTTCAAATCCCTGGTGCCTGCATTAACTGTAGAGTAGAACCCCAGGGGAAGAACACTGCATCCATCCCACACTTACAGAAGCCTCTCCAGGTTGTCAGTGAGAATGTCTGTGAAGTTGGACCACGAAAGATCTGAGTAGCAGTCAGAAAAGCAAAAGGCCTTTGGCTATGTCGCTATGGCACCAAGTCTCATTTTCCTCGAACTGTAATAAGTTCTGAGTGAGATATTTCAAATAACCATTCTGTTCCTTCAAATGAAGTGTGGTTTGAAATATGTGAGACAATATAGCTTAAAGTCATGCTATTGCTATTAAGAATAGACTCTACTGAATATACTCGACTGCAGTACAAAGCCAGATGAATACACTGTGATGTCCATTGGATTTTAGTGTTTATTTGTTTCCTTGCACTGTTCGTGGATTAGCGTTTGGATGTGCTTAGATATGGGATCAGATTTCACATGAAGATGCATTAATATAGGAGAAAGGTTGCATTTTGTATTGTTAGTCAATTACATGAAATATGATTTTAACTTCTGTTAGGAAAAAATTGTGTGTATGTGGGTTGTTGTTGTTGTTTGCTTGTCCATTTCTCTCTTTTTGAAGTCTAATGCTATATTAAATGAAAATATTGAAATGTGAGATGAAGTGATCATTTTCATAGCTATTCAAAGAATAAGCTCCTGACTCTATAAGTTTAAAAGAAACAGAAATATCTGTTGCTGTGTCTGCCATGCTGATCACACAATTTTCTGAAAATGGAAATGATTTCAATCTTCCCTTTTGACGATGAGAATTTTGTAGACGTTTTACATTCAAGGTGTAGTCATCGTTTAAAGTAAGAAAATTGCACTTGATGGGAAAATTTCATTAAAAACATTATTTTGGAAAAATGGTCTGAATGAAATGTAGAAATTAGAAAAAAATCTATAGACTGTGTGTCATGAAATTAACAGTGTATGTTGACAGGACATTCCTGTACTCTTTTTTCTTCAGTTATGAAAAGATTTTCTCGCTGTGCAACTCTGTTTGAAGCTTGCTGTAATTGACTTACATGTTAAAGAAAATAACAGTGAAAAATACAGATTAGGATGCCTGTGTTTATGGATAACAACTTGAATAGGGAACCTCTTTGAGTAATTTATCCAGTAAGGGATATGCTTGGTTGTAGGGAAAATTAAACATCTGAGTTTATCACAGGTGTACCGTAAAAGAGATTTCTTCCTTAATCTCAGCATCCTAATCATATGAACACATTATGTGGCTTCTAGCTCTATTCTTCTCTGGTCCTGTTTCTTGCATGAAGCTAAGGCATGAATAGAGATATGCTACTATAAGAGGCATCTCATGTGTAACTTTCAATACCATCTCTTCTGTAAGCCACACTCCACATTGCAAGCTCACAAGTAAAACGCACAGCCTAAATGGAACGTGTGCCACTGGTACAGAGAAATTGAAGTAACTTCTTGCATTGCCAATAATAATAGAAGGAGCCACTGGATAACCTGCGTAGGAAGGATTCTTCCTCTGTGGCGGTGATAGCATGCTATTCGAGGGCTTTCATGCCGACTTCCATGGTAGAATCCTCACTGGTACCCTATTGTGATGGTTGTGTTCAGTAAGAAGTTGAAGAAATGTGAGCATATAGAATGTTTAAAAGCTCCTTTGTGCAGGTAGTCAACACATACAGACAGTCCCAAAACAGTAGAGAATAAGTGCACTACAAAGCATTTATTCTGCAAAGAATCACTACTCTCATATGTGTCAGCAACATCTTTCCAGTTCTAGGTTGTTTTCCATCCTGAATACTCTAGTGAATCTAGGTGGGTTTACTAGAACAAGCCAAATTAGACTAATGGGATTTCCTTTTGGGGGGAAAGTGATTGGCAGCAGGGTGTTTCACAAAGCCTTTTATGATGTCCTTGTTGGGTGGCAAGAGGGAAGGACAATAGGTCAGCGAAGAGTGAAAACGTGTATGCCAGTTATCGTAGGTGGTGTTCAGATGAACATTTTCTTTAATGAATACTTTTTATTTGTGACATATGCTACCACTTTTTAAATTCATGTTAATGATACTAATTTTCTTTTAAAATACTATTAAAAGGTAAAAGGCTATTTAAATAAAAACGGGCAAATACTATCACAGGTAGTATGCATATATGAATGAGGAATGAGATTTGATAGCCTCTAAGATTTCTTCCAATGGTGAAATTGTGTGCAAGGCAAATGTAACCATTCCTCTCCTTAGGCAAAGATACGGAATTCAAAAGAATGAAGCTGCTAAAGAAGTGGAAGAAATATGGCCCTTTGTTGGGGTCTGAGCAAATAGGGAGACATATATTTTAATCATAAAATTTATATTTTAATTCTCTATTTTGATATAACAACGATAGTAACAACAACAAAAAACTAAGAAGCACATCAAAGAGTCTTCAAAGTTCAATTGGTCAGTGAAAATAAAGAATCATTCCTATTCTTGCTGAGTTGCATCCCTCTGGCTTTCTTTGTTTATAGCGAGCAGTAGAGAGGAGGTGTCCCCTTTGTGTATAATAATCTAGAGTTTTAGGAAGGCATTGCAAATGTCATATAGTAAAGCTGCCATATGGGAGACCCGGTCCTTGTGCCTGGTCAAATCCCATGGGGCCAGTTGTCTCTCCTGGCCAACATTCTACTCACCTTCAATCTCCATATCCTGTGGGTTCTAAGGACTTGGCCCATTTTCTTCCCTTCTGGCTACAGCCATCTGCCCTTCCACCTGGATTCCTTGCCTTTCAGACCACCACGGAAACAGATTACCAATGTCTCTTACAGTTTTTTATTGTCACAAAGACCTTTAAGCTCCTTTTCTGTTGTTACTGAAAATAAAGACACAAGCACAGTTAAGAGTGTGTTTAGTGTCCCTTTTTAATTAAGGAAAATAATCAAAATTATCTTTAGCAAAATTATGAATTATGAGAACAGAGTTGTAGCTCACAGAATCCAGTGGTCCTTACAGGGCCTGCAAGGAGGCAGTAGATAGCAGATGAGCACCCTGGGTAGTCCTGCTCTGGCTCTTTGTGTCTCTTTGTCTCTTTGTGGCCCCTCCTATATGTTCTGTCTGCCTGTTTCATCTGGAAGATCTCTCATTGCTCTGCAATTATCTCACATTATTTTATGCTAAACCTATTCATTTTCAAAGTCCCTGAAAATCATATTGGTCATCTGTGTCCAGGGTGTACCCCCATGTACAAAAGTGACTGAGGCTGGGTCTCAGGATTAAAACATGGTAACTGAGTGGGTCCATTGTGGGGTTGGGAGCAATTTTCAGGGAAACAAGGTCATTGTATCTTTTTTTAAAATTTTTTTTTTATTTTTTAAATTTTTATTTTTTATTATTACATAAAGTTTTACAAAGATTAGTACATATATCTCTTTTCCCCCTGCCCTTCTCCCAGCCTCCCCTACCCCCTAGTGTTTTGTGTCCATTGGTTTGGCTTAAATGCATGCACCAAAGTCCCTTGACTGATCTGTTACCCCCCCCCCAATGTCCCTGTTCTTGTTGCTGTAATTTGACAGTCTGTTTGATGCTGCTCTGCCTCTGTATCTATTTTTGTTCACCAGTTTATAATCGTTATTGTTATCCATAGATGAGTGAGGACATGTGGTATTTTTCTTTCATTGGCTGGCTTATTTCACTTAGCACTATGTTCTCCAGTTCCATCCATGCTGCTGCAAATACTAAGAACTTCTTCCTTTTTACAGCAGCATAGTATTCCATTGTGTAGATGTACCACAGTTTTCTAATCCATTTATCTGCTGAGGGGCACTTAGGCTGTTTCCAAATTTTAGCTATGGTAAATTGTGCTGCTATGAAAATAGGGATGCATATGTCCTTTCTGATTGGTGTTTCTGGTTTCTTAGGATATATTCCCAGAAGTGGGATCACAGGATCAAAAGGGAGATCCATTTTTAACTTTTTGAGGAAACTCCATACTGTTCTCCACAGTGGCTGCACCAGTCTGCATTCCCACCAGCAGTGCACGAGTGTTCCTTTTTCTCCGCATCCTCTCCAGCACTTGTTGTTTGTTGATTTGTTGATGATAGCCATTCTGACAGATGTGAGATGGTATCTCATTGCTGTTTTGATTTGTATCTCTCGGATGATTAGTTACTTTGAGCATGTTTTCATATGTCTCTTGGCTTTCTGAATATCCTCTTTTGAAAAGTGTCTATTTAGGTCCTTCGCCCATTTTTTGATTGGATTGTTTGTCTTCTTTTTGTTAACTTGTATGAGTTCCCTATAAATGTTGGAGATTAAACCTTTATCAGTGCTAACATTGGCAAATATGTTCTCCCATGTAGTGGGTTT
>PVJC01051452.1:0-11465 GCA_004026665.1 Murina feae
CTTGTAGCACCAGATATCTGATATTCAACTAAAGAAGCCTTGTAGCTCACTTTTGGATGCTCCCTTTCAGAAGCCAACACTATACTTTGAGAAGCTCAAACTCCTTGGAGAAATCATTTGTAGGTGCTCCATTCTATAGCCCCAACTGATTCCCCAGGTGACTGCATTGTGTGTGAACCATCTGGAATGGCCAGTCTTAAAGAGTCTTCAGAAAACTGTAGCCCTTTGCTTAAAACTTCATGAAAGATTCTAAGTAAGAACTGCCAAGTTGAATAGAGACAACCCATAGAACCATGACAGATAAAAGTAAATTGTACTGTCACCACATTTTGGGAGTGATTTGCTATGCAGTAATAAATAAAACATTATCTTCACATACTATGTATCCTGTAGTTCAGCTTCTGCACATCTCATTTTTCTACTATGTAGTAAGAAAACTGGAGAAAAGAAATAGTCTTTAAAAAATCATAAAGACCAACATTTTTTAATATTACTTTGTACAAGTGTTCTGCTCTATGTGCATTCTTTTTATTTAATACTTTTAACACTACTATAAGATAGTTACCTCTGTTTTACAAGGAAGAAACTAAGATTAGAGAAAAAAACTAACATTACATAACGTACCCAAAGCCATATAGTAGAAAGTGCTAGACCTAGCCTCAAATGCCGATCTATCTGATTCTAAGTCGATATTTTTTAATTGATACATGAGTTTGTCTTCCTTGTATAATTTATTTACCAATTTCAGAAACTGAAAAAATATGTATTAGAATGGGATGGCAGGTAAAATGTCAAGTCCTTAACAGCTACAATCATGTCTTACTCCTCCTCATACCTCTCATTGCATTATACACTGCAGACATTTAATAAATGTTGAGCTGAATTTTCAAAATTCATGACATTTTATATTCACTTAGCATCCAGGAACAAAAGCATTATTATATTATATTCAAATATAATAATTAGTTGGGGAAAGCTTAAAGATTGTCACTCTATTACTTAAGAGGGTCAAAAGAAACCATGTGGCTAGCACTCCCATTTAAGCATACTTGAAAAAAGAATTTCAATGTTAAAAAAAAAGAATTTCAATGTTGGGTTTATCAGATGGGTAAACTGGGCTGCATGTCTGTCCAGTAACTTCTCAGTAACTTGGCATTTAGAACCTTTTAACATGGTCCCACTGGGTCCCACCAGCCTATTCTAGACTATCTTTCTGGTTGTTCTTTAAGAGACAGGACTTGGTGTGTCCTGAATCATCTTTGGACTTTCTGTCTCTAAACCTGTCTCATATACTTTCATAGTTTTCTATAGACACTCCAATTGTTTTTTCACAGGAGGCTTAAGTGGCACTTGCATCGGGAAGTTTTTTCCCTAAAGCCACAGCATGAAGCAATCCTCCCCATCAGAACTTCTCCTGAATACATTTTCATTCTGCTTTGTACTCTAGTCATTTTCCACACATCATGTTTCCCCCGTCGCACTGTCAGCTCATTAAGTACATGCTTTATTCATCTTTATAGCTCACATAGAGTCTAACATAGCTTTCCTTGAACATTGCAGATACTAAATGTTTGTTGAATAGACTCTAATAATTTTTAAATTTTATATTCACATAAAGCATTCAGAAGGAAATGCAGTCCCAGAAATGGCCAAAGATGGCAAAAACGTGTTGCATAGAGTGAAAGGAGAGGACATAAAGACAGCAGGCTAACTCCCTACAATATTTTTTAAATGTTCCTTTGGATAGAACTCAACACCTACATTTTCCTAGTAGTCTGAAGCAAAATTATTTTACATAATTTTAATATCTTTAAGTTAAAAAATCCATTATGCATTAGAGAAAAGTTAGAGTGTTAAAATTATTGTCTATAAGCAAGAAAATATGCATTTTTAAAAAGTACAAAACAATTCCCTTTCTAAAAATACATTGTCAGTTCTTATATCAGTGGTATTTCTATTACTCCTTCCAGAATGGGTTTATGTGTTAAATAATAAAATAGAAGGTACAATTTTCCAGGAAAGATAATGAATCAATAATTTTTATGATTTTCAAATTACTATGATCAATCTTTGTTGACTGTACAGCCATAAAATCAATGCCATCCATGCCATTTCTATAGGCACTCTTTTCCTGAGTACTATGGTCTCCTGTTCTACTCTCATATCCTCAGAACATCTAGCAATGTTAACTAGTTCACTTCAGTTACCTACTGTCATGGGTTGCATTTGTGCCCCCCCCATCCACCCCTTCCTTTGTATGTGAGAACCCTAATGCCCAGTAATCAGAATGTCACTATATTTGGAGATAGGGCCTTTGAAGGAGTGATTGCATTAAAATGAGCCCATTAGGGAGGGCTTTAATCCAACCTGACTGATGTCCTTATAATAAGAGGAAATTTGGACACACCAAGAGATACCAGGGGTATTGCATTCTTTTCCCCAGGACTGTGAGAAAATAAAATTCTCTGGATTAAGCCACTCAGGCTGTGTATTTTTATGGCATCCTTAGAAAACTAATGTACTCTACTTGGACCTAGGGGAATAGGATATAACTGGACATTGAACATACCTATTAAAGTGAGTAAGCTCCTCAGTATCTTTAAAAACAATAGATTTATTTAACTGACTATCTACAACTAGAATAAAAACTCATTACTAACTCCTATTGATTCCGAGCCACTCTCACTGGGCAAATTTAACAACTTCCAAAGTAATTGTACACTCACAATTTTTGAATGCACGTTTATCTCATCACATTTACTCTGCATTGGGTGTAATTCTCATGTGTGACGCAAAGTATGCAGCCCTAGAAGCTGAGACAAACCACAGCCAAAAGGTTTCCTAGCTATTTTATTATCTCCTGATCAAAGTGAGATAAACATTCTTGAAATGCTGAATTTTCCCAATATACTCTCACTGTGATGCAGCCTATATTCCAGTCAATTTAATTAAATTTGGGCAGATTTTTAGGACCTCAGATAAAATGAATGCAAGTCCTATCTGGCCCCTGATAAGCCAACACAAATTAAGGCACAAAATCCCATAGACTGCTCTGAAGTGAAGATCTAAAGCAAAAAACTATGAATACATAAATAGCATTGACCCTCAAGGTTATCCTCACTATGTTTTATTTTATGTTACATTTCAATTCTTTTCTTAAATTCTTAATGTAGTATTTAAGGACATTCTTCATCTTGGCTTTAGTTCTGGAATGATTTAAAGACATCTTGCATTTCACCACTCTGATCTATCATCCCTAAACCTGAGATGCACACTAAAATCTCCCCAACATTTCTTCTTTGGGATTCCAGAAATGGATGCTCCAACCCTTGGGAACATGTCTCTTCTGCCTTTTATCTTAGTGCCCCATACAGGGCTGGGAATGGAGAAGTCATGTCTTAAGAAATGATCTCAACATTAAAGATAGTCTCTTGAATTTCTGTAGATATACTGTCTAACTTCATGTACCTATCAATCCTTACTCTATTGTCAAATAATTTGATTCATTCAAAATGGGACTTTCACTTACAAATGCAACTCGTGGGCAGTCACATGGCTGAGACTCACGAGAGCCCAGCCACAGGGACCTCGGGTCTCCAGAAGAGAGAATCAGGTCCTCTTTGGCGCCTGTGCTCTGTTAGAGGCTGGTGAGCGTATTCATTCAAGTCAACATTGCCTCATATACTTCACTTCTGGGGCCATAAGCAATGTTGCTATTAACATTTCCAATCCTAATATGTTATTTCTCTGCAGAGTGAAACTGTCCCTCCTTGTTTCTCCTTGATTGTGAAAATGAGTATAAAACAATTAAGCCTATACCACACCTTGTGGGTACAAGACCTTGAACCATGCCCTGCATGATTAGTTCAATGTTATTATCCCCATTTCAAGGTGTAGGAAATTAAGCAAAGAGACATTACAATGATAGGTCTGGATCATACCCAGTTTTGGTTGGGTCCAAAATTAAAACTTGTATGTCCCAACATTTTAAAGAAAGTATTCTACATATGTATGCACTGTTACATAATATTCTTGGAAGATAGATTCTTCATGGAGGGGAAATGTTGATTCAGGTCTTGTGGGTATGCTTCCTAATTTCTTTAGATTAACATCTCAATTAGAAGCTGAGTATGTACATGATTATTATGCTATTTGCTACTGACATAACAGAAAGCATGCTGCAAAATTGAACCAGGTATGTTTTGTTCACCGTAGTTTCCCATGTGCAAAAAAAAGAAAAAGAACAAATATAATAAACAAACAAACAAAAACTCCACTTAAAAAACAAAACATATCTCTATTTGAGCTTTGAGTGGCAGTGCATTTAATTATATTCTTTTATTTTTCACTCCTTTAGAGACTGTTCATTTGACTTGCTGTGTGCCTAAGAAAGCCTGTGGCATTTTATACTCAGGCAGAACTGAATAAAATTCCCCATGAGATGCAGATTCTTGTGTGTGCTGTGTACCCTTATTTTCATACTGGCTTCACATTTAGGCAGTTAATTTTCCATAAAAAGTAGAAGCACTGCCTTATTTCCCTTCTCAATCAAGAATAAAATTCTGCATTTTGTCCCAATCACTGTCATATTCTTAAATAGGGTTCTAAAGTATTTCATGATTATTCTATTAGTTTGAAACTATATCCAGGCTTGAAATAATTCTAACGAAAAGAAAACTTCTATTAAAGTATTCTAACTAGTTTCAATTGACTGTTACTGGCAATGGAAAAAAACCCTAATGGCTAAACCTCTTAAAGTTAATCTGCTTTAATACATTTTAAAACTGATGTGCCATTTGAGATTTCAGTGATAACATGCAAAGTGTTTTCTTTTCCTATTCTTATATTCACTTGTTATTTCATTTCTCCTTAACTTTTTGAAAATGAGATAAGCCAATGATGTTCCCTAGAGTTTCATGAGTAAATTAAAACCAAATTTCTGTATTCAAACTATATTCTGTATTTGGATACTAAAAATATGTAGAAGTACACAGTGAAAAAAATGTGTATTTGTGTGAGTGAGCTAGAAATGCTCAGAATGAATCAATTGTGCTTACTTAAGGAGCACAAGGTTCTTGACAAATGGAACAGTGACTTAATTGTGTTGATTTGGGTGACCTGGTGGAAAATGGGTGGAAGCTAGTCAACCGGAGTTTAAAACCCAGCTTCACTACTCTCCAGCTTAGTGAACTTAAGAAAATTATTTCATCTTCATAAGCTTTTTATTTCGTTATCTGTAAAATGATGATATTGCTCACTTTGAGGTGAATATGAAATATGGTATTGGGTAGGAAGAGCAGCCATTCAATGCTGGTGGCTACTCCATAGATATTTCAATACACAATTTTAACAATCATCCATTAAATGCTAAGAAGGAAACTGATATTTCCAAATGCAAAGAGACACTTAGGATTTCCAGACGAGTATATTTGATTTTTTGTTGTGAACTCCCTTATAGACACTAACTTGAATATTCAGGAAAATGTAATCTCCGTAAGGTATAAATGTTTATATTCATGGGATGATTACAACATGTTGGGATTTTGTTAACAAAAGATCCTGAGATACATGCCATTATGAAGATGGTCTTCTAATTATCCTCTTCACGCCCAAAATGGCTTTTATCTACTTTCATCTCTTATGAGCGTTGGGAACTTTGATACATCACGATGTATCTTTTTCTCTACCATAATTGAGGTCAATGATAATGCAGACCTGCTCTAGTGATAATGAGAATAATTATTTAAAATAATGCCTATAAAAATACCTTAAATGTCTCAGAGACAGTGTGCTCTTATTCCAAGTTAGACTTTTTCTGAATCCAGAAGTAGAGATATTGAGACTTGTAAAGGCATTGCACACTCCACCACAGTGCCGTGGAGGAACAGATGGCAAAGAAAGCTTGCTCAAGTCCTTCCCCCCTTGGGAACTGTGCTCTCTGCTAGAAACAACAATGTAGCTCTAGGAAGCTAGATACAGTCCCTGAGAGGAGAAGTCCATGGTGTAGCACTGAAGGAGTACAGGATGGACCTCATCTTTTCTAAAGCTTTTCCGGAGAGGTTCCCATTTCTGTGTTACTGGTATACAGATGGTCAAAACATGTCAAGGCAAATTAGCCCGTTTGTGACGGATGTAAATCCTATCAAAGGCTCAGTGAAAAGTGGAAAGCATACTAGCACTCTGCGATTCTCATATCTCAGAAACTCATTTTATAAACCCACACGAACATCACAGGAAGCTATTTTAAATGTAGTAGCACAGAAGGGAGACTGTAAGTGGATTATCCATATGACATCTTTACGATGCTGAAAGGGAAAAGAGGGCTCATATGGACCAATTAGATCAACACTTAGCATGCAACAGACTGATGTTTAAAATTTGCAGCAATGAGGGAGAGAAGTAGAAACAAAATTATCCTATAAATAAACTGCTGAAATTTAACATGTGCCATAATAAGACATATTTAATCTTCTTAACTCTGAATTTGTGTGTTTTGAATTGCTGTTATTTCTGTAGCTTTTGGAATAATTGTGGGTATCAAAAGCGTAATCCATCCATTCATTCAGCAAACATTACCGAGCACCTATAGAATGCCAAAAACTTTGTCAAGTAGAAATACTAACATTTAAAAAAGATGAACAGTCAAGAACTTGTCCTTCAGGAGCTGGTTGAAGCACCTATAGACTGGTGCAATGGTTCTGAGAGGTGGTGAGTCATACGACTGTGCTCAAGTATTAAACTTTGCAAGTGAGTCACAAAACTCCCTCTTCACTCAGTACCATGGTGATACGCATAGTACTTTATTTTTATTTCCCTGGAATTCAAAGCATTACCTCAATGGAGAAAGGGGTGCAAATCCAATCACTGAAGCAGAAAACCACTTTACTTAGGAGAATGTGTCATTCCTAAAACCATCATCTACCAATGTGCATTGACCAAGTAGCCACTGAGACTATTCAGTCTCATATCAGAGTAGAAACTGTCATTTGTCAGTAGGCATTTGGCTCTCAAAACTGGCTGTTGCCCTAGCCTATTTTGCTCAGTGGATAGAGCACCAGCCTGTGGACTGAAAGGTCCTGGGTTCAATTCCAGTCAGGGACACATGCCAGGTTTCTGGCTCGATCCCCAAAAGGGGATGTGCAGGAGGCAGCCAATCAATGATTTTCTCTCATCATTGATGTTTCTATCTCTCTCTCCCTCTCCTTTCCTCTCTGAAATCAATAAAAAAAAAAAATCTAAAAAAAGCAACTGACTGTTGTTTCAGAAATCACATTTATAAATGGAAAACACCTAAGAAGCTAAATCTTTAGGGTGAATTTAACAACTAAAACATTATGAAGAACATTAAATTCACTTTAAAATATTGTTTTTGTCCACACACATAGAGAATCTACAAAAAAGAAAAGTGAATCTGTTCAAACAAATTAAAATATTATTCCATTTCAAAGAAATTGTATCTGCTTTCTCACTTGTTTTCTTAATAAGATCAAATAAAACAGGAAGGCATTTGTTTCTTAATCAATTAGCTTGCATTTTAGAGACCATTCTTGCTCCTTTTCTATAGGCCAAGATGTATCCTCATTTCTTTCTAAAGCTAATAGTCTCGCTGTGTCCCTATTACCTCAGCTTCTGCCAGGATTTTCACCGCTTACGATTGCTGGGGCCCCACTCTGCACTAGTTAAGTAGGAATTAGTTGTTTGGGGGCCAAGCATTGAGTACTTAGAAAAAAAAGAACTTCCAGAATTATGCTGAGTAAGAGTGGTGAGAGTGGGCATCCTTGTCTTGTTATTGATTTTAGTGGAAAAGCTTTCATTTTTCACCATTGAGTATGACATTGACTGAGGGTTTGTCATATATGGTCATTATTATGTTGAAATGCATCTATACCCATTTCATTGAGTGTTTTGATCATAAATGGATGTTATATCAAATGCTCTTTAAGCATTTATTGATAAGATCATATGATTTTTATCTTTTGTGAATGTGGTATATTACACTGATCAATTTGCATATGTTGAACCATTTATGTGCCCCTGGAATGGATTCCACTTGACTATAATGTACTATTGTTTTAATCTATTGCTGTGTTCAATTTCCTGGCATTTTGTTTAGGATTTTTTGCATCTGTATTCATCAGAGACATTGGCCTGAAGGTTTCTTTTTGTGTGTGTTATCCTTGCCAGCATTTGGTATCAAGGTTATGTTGGCCTCGTAAAATATGTCAGAAAGTATTGCCACTTCTTCAATTTTTTGGAAGAGTTTGAGATGCGTAGGTATCAAATCTTCTTGGAACCTTTGGTAGAATTCACTAGTGAAGCAATCTCATCCTGGATTTTATTTTTTGGAACGTTTTTAATTCTTTTTTAATGTCATCAGTGTTGATCAGCTTAAATTTTCCAATTCTTCGTGTTTCAGTCTAGGAAGGTTATATGTTTCTAGAAACTTTTCCATTCTTCTAGGTTATTGAATTTGGTGGCATCTGATCTTTCATAGTATTCTACTATGATCCTTCATATATCTGTGATGATTAAAGTATGTATTTTGTTTACATGAGTCTTTTCTTTTCCTTAGTGAGTCTAGCCAGGAGTTTGTCAGTGTTATTAATCTTTTTTTAAGAACCAGCTCTTTGTTGTAGTAAGTTTTACATAGCCTTTTTGTTCTCTATTTCATTCAATTCTACTCTAATTTATTTTTTCTTCTGCTCACTTTGGGTTGCATTTATTCTTTTATTATAGTTCTCTAAGATGTAATATTAGGTTCTTTTCTTAGCATTTCTCTTATCTTTTCAGCTAGACCTGTAATAATATAAATGTCCCTCTTATTTCTGTTTTTGCTGCATCTCACAAATTTTGATATGTCATATTGTTATTCTCATTTGTCTCTACATATTCCTTGATCTCATATTTCATTTCTTCTTTGCCCCAGCCATCCAGTCATTTTTTAGTACTATGTTGTTTAATCTCCACATATTTGTGGGTTTCTTTACTTCCTTTTTGCAGTTGATTTATAATTTCAAGGCATTGTGGTCAGAGAATATGCTCGGTATGATTTCAATCTTCTTGAATTTATTGACACTAGTTTTGTGACCCAACATATGGCTTATCCTTGAGAATGTTCCATGTGCACTGGAGGAGTGTGTATAATCTAATGTACTGAGGTGAAAGCTTCAAAAATGTTAATTATGTCCATTTGTCCTAATGTGTTATTTAAGGCCCATATTTCTTTATTAATTTTATCTTTGAATCATCTATCTAGAGCTTTCAATGGAGTATTAATGTGTCCAGCTATGATGTGTTTTTGTCTATTTCTCCCTTTAGCTCTGTCACATATTTTTGTGCTCCCTGATTGGGTACATATATATTTAGAAGTGTTATGTCTTCTAGATAGAGTGTCCCCCTCATTATTATAAAGTGTCCATTTTTGTCTCTTGTTACCTTACTTTTCTTGAAATCTACTTTGTCAGTTATAAGTATGTCTTCACTTCTTGTTTTGATGGTGGCTTTCCCCCCCCCCCCATTGGAGAATCATTTTCCACCCTTTCATTTGGAGTATAGCTTTGTCTTATCATAGCTTAGAAGGCAACATAGGACTGTTTTTTGTTTGTTTGTTTATTTGTTTATCCAATCTGCTGCTCTCTGACTCTTCATTGGTGAATTTAGCCCATTTAAATTTAGGCTATTTATTTCTGTATGATGTTGGCAATTCATTTTGTGCACGAGATTCCACAAATAAGTGAGATAATGTGACATTTGTCTTTCTCAGTTTGGCTTATTTCTCAGAGCATATTATTTTGCAGGTCCATCCATGCTGTCCCAAAGCTACATAGTATTTCATGGTGTAAATTTCCCACAGCGTTTTCATCCATTCATTTATTGATGGCCACTTGGGCTGTTTCCAAATTTTAGCTATTGTAAATAACACTGCTATAAACATGGGGGTGCATATATTCTTTCTGATTGATGTTGCTACCATTCTTCTAATGTCATCTGTAGTAAGTATTAGTACCTCATTTTAACATCATATTGGAACTAAGGCCATGTAATGATTGTCTTGGAGAATGTACTTAATTCATCTCATATGTTCAGTATTCACAAAAAAGTCCCAAAATATAAGATTTAGAGAAGACATATCTTTTTAAAACATACATATTTTATTGATTTTTTACAGAGAAGAGGGGAGAGGCATAAAGAGTTAGAAACAGCAATGAGAAGGGGGTAAAAGGAGACATATGTACTACTCTTTGTAATATTTTAAGCAATAAAACAAAATTAAAAACAAAGAAACATCAATGAGAGAGAAACACCAACCAGCTGCCTCCTGCACACTTCCCACTGGGGATGTGTCCACAACCAAGATACATGCCCTTCCTTGACTGGAATCAAACCTGGGACCTTTCAGTCTGCAGGCCGATGCCCTATCCACTGAGCCAAACTGGTTAGGGCATAGAAAAGACATATCTTAATGTGCATATTTTTGTTCAATAGAGATGTAAAAAATTTCAGACTGGAGGAACTGGATAGCTATAGTGATTTGTGACCTGTTGGACATGAACAAGCTTTATATTTAACCAAGTAAGGTTATCTTAACATGTATTTGTTAAATTGCCTGTAAATATTGTAGCTTCTCAGATGCTTCAGAAACAGTTTATAATCTCACAGTTTTCTATATCAATTAATGAATTATATAAAACTAGAGGCCCGGTGCACAAAAATTATTTGTTCACTTTTTTTTTTGGGGGGGGGGTCCCACAGCCCGGTCTGGTAACCCTCGGGGGATGTCCACCTCCTGGCTTAGGCCCACTCCCCAGGAAATTGGGCCTAAGCTGGCAGTCAGATCTCCCTCTGGCAGCCCGGGAGTCTCGGGCAATGTCCACTTGCCAGTGGGGAGCAGGCCTAAGCTGCAATTGGACATCCTTAGAACTGCTGAGGAGGCAGGAGAGGCTTCCACCACCACTGCTATACTGGCAGCTGGCAGCCTGGCTTGTGGCTGAGCAGAGCTCAGGGTAATATGCAAATTAACCCTAACAGCAGAATCACTGGGAATGACTGGTCACTATGACACACACCAACCACCAGGGAGCAGATGCTCAATGCAGGAGCTGCCCCTGGTGGTCAGGGCACTCCCACAGGGGGAGCTCTGCTCAGCCACAAGCCAGAAGGCTGCCAGTACAGCGTTGGTTGTGGGATCCTCTCCTGCCTCCTCAGCAGCACTAAGGATATTCGACTGCAGCTTAGGCCTGCCCCCTGCTGGCAAGTGGACATCCTGTGAGGGCTCCCGGGCTGCCAGAGGGAGGTCTGACTGCCATCTTAGGCCTGATCGTCTGAGGAGCAGGCCTAAGCCAGCAGGTAGACATCCCTTGAGTGGTCCCAGACTGCGAAAGGGCACAGGCTGGGCAGAGGGACCCCCTCCCTCCTGAGTGCATAAATTTTTGTGCACCGGGCCTCTAGTATTAATATAAAATTAA
>PVJC01051453.1:0-11464 GCA_004026665.1 Murina feae
AAAGCTGTCATGTGATGTATGCATTTAGATCATGTATGTGTGTCTCATGTTGCACAGCCCAACATGTCTTCCTTTGGGTGATAATGAGCCACATTCTTTTTGGTGACTTGGGGGATCCAGCTGCATTGTAGTTTGATGTCTCATTCATTGTGGGTCAGGTGGGCAGAGAAATGTTGAATGTGAATCAGGGCATCCTTGGTAGGAGAATGAGACTCAGGATATTTCCTCTCCCCACTGTGAATGAGGGACCATTTTCTAGACTTTCTGATGGGAAACATTAGCATGAGATCTCTCTTAACAAAGTTTTAAGTGCACCATACTGTGCTGTTGTTATAAACACAGTATTGTACAACAGATCTCTAAAACGTGTGTGTGTGTGTGTGTGTGTGTGTGTGTGTGTGTTTTGTATAACCGAAATGTTCTGTCCATTGAACAACTACTCATTTCTTTCTCCTCCCACCCCTGGAAACCATCATTTTATTCTCTACTATGAAAAAATTTGCGTCTTTTCGATATCTCATGTAAGTGGATTCTTGCAGTATTTGCCCTTCTGTGACTGACTTATTTCCCTAGCATAATGTCTTCCAGGTCCATCCATGTGCTCACAAATATCAGGATTTCCTTTTTTAATTGTCTTTTGTTAATCCTCACCCCAGGATATTTTCTCATTGATTTTTAGGTTGAGTAGAATAGAGAGGGGGAAGGCAGAAAGAAATATTGATGTGAAAAAAATACATTGATTGGTTACCTCCTGCATGAGCCCAACCAGGGCGGGGCCAGGGAGGAGTCTGCAGCCAAGGTACCTAATGCTCTCTCCACTGAGCCAAACCGGCTAAGACTGGCAGGATTTCCTTTTGAAAGGCTGAATAATAGACGTTTTTATTACTGTATCAACGTTGACATTCCGAGTATAATGACAATATTGGTTGGCAGTCGATGTGGACGGATAGCCTGTGAAACACTTTGTCTTTTTCATTACAAACTGCTTCGGTCTTTCTTATAGATTTGCAGTGGATAGGCATAGACCAGCACTTCTCTCTTCTACCTGATACCAGGAATAACGTGGCTCGTACTGATGATGGTACTCCTGGGGAAGAGGTGCTGAGAGGGGATACAATGTTAAGTCAGTTCTCCCCCCAAATTTAAATATAGTCAGAGCTCCCCAACTCAGGTGCCATGTGCTTTGATAACTACTCATCTAGATCTGAGAAAGGCTCTGACATTTCATCCTGTGGGATTTATTTATTTATTTTAAAAAATATTTTTATTGATTTCAGAGAGGAAGGAAGAGGGAGAGGAAGAGGGAAGGAGGGAGGGAAGAAGGGAGGGAGGGACAGAGAGAGAGAGGAGAGAGAGAGAGAGAGAGAGAGAGAGAGAGAGAGAGAGAGAGAGAGAGAGAGAGAGAGAGACACATCAATGATGAGAATCATTGATTGGCTGCCTCCTGCATGCCCCATACTGACGATCAAGCCTGTAACCTGGGTATATGCCCTGACCAGGAGTCAAACCAGTGACCGCTTGGTTCCTGGGTCTATATTCAACCGCTAAGCCACACCCGGCTGGGATTTAGTCCTGTGGGATTTAGTGTTCTTGTGCAAGGATGTCTACAGATTTTTGCATCATGATTTTTGTCTTTCAGCATAGTCAACCTCCCTTACCTTATGGTTTCAAATATTTTGATGAAAAGACTCATTTTATGAGAAAATTCCCAACCAAGTTGAGATGTCTCTGGCTTTTTTCTCAAGATGACTAGTTCAAGACAGGAATGGCTACCCAGAAACTATCCTGAAGTTGAAACTGATGTCTATTTGGCAGAACATAATATAAAAACCGATTTTATAGTAACTGTCCTTCTTTTTCCCAGGTTTCCTTGTCTCCAAAGGGGAAATGTATATAAAGAACCAACTGAACTGTCAGTGCCCCTCATTCTGAGAAACACTAGTCGGCTAGTTGAATGGTTGCTGTAGGTGAAGGATTGACACCCGCCCCCCGCCATTACTGTAATGGGCTGATATGAGGTAAGTGGGTGTCTCATAGAATCAAATTTGAGTCACCATGGTGAGTAAGGTTATGGAGTGACTGCCTCTGTAGGTAGTCAGTGGAGGGCTTGAATTGTAATCTGGTGCTACAGAGAAAGAATAAAAATCTAGATAGAGGAGATTGGATGAAATGGGTTGAGGATCCCTTTCTACCTTAAGCAACTTAAACATCTCATAAACCAAACTCCTTATGTTGCTTTTAAAATTTCTGGCCAGTTTCCACTTCTGCCTTGGCTCAAATTTCCATGTGGATACAACTTAGATGATGACAATGTGGGCTCCTGATTGGACCTCTGGTGGGAGGTGTGGCTGGTGTGCTGAGCCTGCATTGCCATAACTCTGATGAGCCCACACATAGCATTTTATTGGAAAGGTCCTGAGCCTCTTCTGTCACAGAAAGATGAGGGAACAAACAGATTCAAGTTGTTGTGGGGTGAAGGCTATAGGGAACCCTATTATGGAATTTGAAGAAAACTCCAAGATTTCTATATGACCTGGAATTTGGGATAAAGAATGTCTCCAGGAATCCTTATTGACAGACCTACTAATGACTCATCTGCAGTCACATTTATTTATATTAATTGGCTATATTTTTTCCTTCATGGTGTGTGTGTGTGTGTGTGTGTGTGTTGCTTTGTTCTTCTTGTTGCTTAGGATAAGCTTAACACTATGTTTGAAAATCCCTCCTGATTTCTTTTAGAACTTTAACAGTTTTGTTTTTATATTGAGTTTTCACTCTATTGACGTTTATTTTGGTTTAATGAATGTAGTATCTCTCCTTCCTTTCCTTCTTCTTTACCCAGTTAATTAGCTGACGTATACCATTTTAAAAATAATTCTTCCCTTACAGGGTGATTTTAAACTGCCATTTTTTTTTGTACTTAATTCCTATAGGCTTTTGGGTCTATTTCAGAATTCTATTCAATCCAATTTTTATTTGAGAAATACAGAGGTTCTTGCAGATATGATATAAAATCTGAAAATTCTAGTCTGTTCCCTTGAAGTCAGAAACATCTATGTGTTTTTTTAAAAATTATGTTGTGTTAAATATAAGAGTACAACATAAAGTTATACCCCTTAGAAAATTCTAAGTATACAAAACAGTATTGTCAGCCATAAGCAAAACTCATCAACCAAGGAAGAATGTCTTTTCTTTCTTTCTTTGTAATAGTACTTTAAATGTAACATTTCTCATGTACATTTTCCACTTATGCCATCTTAGTATTTTATTCACATTATTCATATTGATGCGAATTTGTCGTTTCAATTAATGATTTTCAAACCTTTAAAAAAATGCTTTCTTGCCTGGAAGTTCACTGTATTTGTATAAATCAGGGAAAATGGAGCCACTCCAGGTGGAGGGAGATGGCGTAGCTCCCAGTCCACAGGCTAGCAGCATATGAGACAATGTTTTTCTGATGCTTTTTGAATAAAGACTGCCTTCATAAGAATATAAACATTATGCTTTCATTCACTCCTCTCCTCGCTTTGTCTTGTCTTATGTGTCTGTGAGCTGGACATTCCCCTAAATTTTTAGACTTGACACATTTTATTTTTAGGAATCAATCCTTATATATTATCTTCGCCAATAGAATAGAATCCTCTTTCTCACCAATATTACCAACATACTCCACTTGACATATGTCTTTCTATTAAATCCAAGATTTCATTGTGAGCTACCTGAGGGATGGGAACTGGGTCTCATTCAACTTATAAGCTTCCCAGAGTCCAGTAGCACAAGGACCTTGCTAAGTGGTTCATAATTCAGTTTAGTAAAAAGGATGTTCTTGTCTTCTCTCAATAAACTTGCTGGCAGACAATGTGGGCAATCTGGTTGGAGAAAGACTAATTATTTGGCATTTTTTTTTTTATACCAGTGGCCAGGTGCATGAATTCATGCACACTGAAAGAAAATTAATTAGAAGAAATATTTTTAATATCACTATTTGCCCTTTCTCTATAATAGAAGTTTCAACCAAATTCACAATCGACAATGACAGATCGAAACACATGCATGCAATTGGCGCCAGTGAGAGTTTTATATGTATCATGCATGCATGAGTCAACTCAGCCTTTATATATATGGAATAAACTTGCTTAACTAGACCTCCTTTCTGATGTAGGTAAACTTTTTCCAGCCCAATGAAGCACCCCAACTTCTCTTTCAGGTAATTGTCAGCAACACAGCAGTAAATGTCAACATGAAGCAGATTATTATTGTAGATCACGCAGGGAGAACAAAGGACAAAATATTTAACTGCAGCCATGTTTGACTATATTTCTGCTCAGTGAGAAAACCTGAAATCATTTTCAAGGTCCACTATTTCTTACTCCTTTTCAGTCGGGTCAAGTTTCTAAGCTTTCTTAATCTCTGTTTTCTGGCTAAAGAAAAGAAAATAGGATTCCCCTAAGTCTCCTATCTACCTACTCCAGGACTTCTGTGAGGATCAAATGAGATGAGTCATGGGAAAACACTTCACAGACATTTGGTTAAAGTGTAAAATGTTTTCAACTGGCTATAAACCAAGTTGTGTTCCTGGGCTGAAGAAACTGCAAGGAGGCTAGTCATCGCTAGGAAGAGGAAGCCGGGCATTGCTATGGGACATCATTACCCGGGGCCCACAGCCACTGTTTCTGGGCTGGGCTGTGGGGTGCATTTTGTGCCGTGGGGTCTCAGCAGCGTTGGCTGCGATTTGGTGTGTTGTCGCTCCTGGGTGGTGGCAGGGCCTGTGTCCCACCTGGGGGAAGCCGAGTGTTGCTTTGTGGGTGCCAGGTCTGTGGTGCCGTTTATTGTTAAATGGCCTGTCGCCAGGGAGAGGAAGCCAGGCACTGCTACATGATGTCGTTACCCGGATGGATACTTAGCATGTTAGCCTCTTATTTGTATAGGTAGGCTTTGATTGATATATGTAAAATCAGTTTCTCTGTGCCCATAACAAATGTCCAAACTCATCTCCAATTCATAATCAACACTAAAAAAATAATTAAAGGCCACAAATGTTTTGCTGCTAGGAAAATAAGTATTTATTGAGACATGGTTGCTCTACTGCACACATTCGGTGTGAAGGTGAAGCCTACCCCATGAAGTAGTAGACATTTGATCATTTGACCGAATGTCAGCTTGGAGGTTTTGTGTAGTATTTAGTTTAAGTTGTTACTTTTTAAATAGTTGCTTGGTGGCAGGGGTTCATAACCACAGTAACAGATTAGAACAGGGCCGGGTGCTGTGGATAAAGGAAATAACAAGATGGATGCACTGATAGTTGACTCGGGGCTGGTGGTGAGAAATGTACTTCAACAACAAGAGGAGGACCCACAGCAGACAGGGCGACAGCAGGTGGTACGGCAGCAGGTTGTCTGGCAGCAGACTGGTCGGCAGCAACTGGACACACAGCAGCTGGGCCTGCAACAGCTGGAGCCACAGCAGGAGGGGCGGCAGCAACTAGAAATGCAGCAGCTGGGGCGGCAGCAGCTGGACACACAGCAGCTGGGGCGGCAGCAGCAAGAACCACAGCAGGAGCCACAGCAGCTGGGGCGGCAGCAGGTGGTCCTGCAGCAGGTGGTCTGGCAACAGGTGGGGTGGCAGCAGCTAGAGATGCAACAGGTAGGTCTGCAGCAGCTGGAGCCACAGCAAGAGGGCCTGCAGCAGCTGGAGCCACAGCAGCTGGGGCGGCAGCAGGTGGTCTGGCAGCAGCTGGGGCAGCAGCAGGTCTCCTGACAGCAGCCTTGGCCACAGCCCTGGTCAGAGCAGGTAGAACCACAAGAGTTGACCATAGTGTCAGAGGGTAGAGGTTCTGGGTGAGTTTCCAGGAGAGTGAGTTTCCTGAATCTCCTTGCTCAGGCCCTCTTTTATACCCTGTTGAAGCCATTTTTTCCTTGTTATTGTTTATCTTAATAGGTAAGTAATTATTCAATTAGATAATTATAATCTTCTTTTTTCTTGCAAAATGAGATAGCACGCATTCTTCCTTTCTATGATATATCTTCACTCTAATCTTTTCTTCAAATCAGCACTTGTGTTTCTTCCTTGTGTGTATCATCTAATTTTCAGGGCTGCAGCTCTCTACTCCAATTGGCTGGAATGGGACGAACCCTTTGTTGCTAAGTGCCCATATATTTCTCTTTTTTCCATGACTCAGCCTAGACCTAAGCTGTGAGTCATGAATTTGGGACTCAGACAAATGGGAATGAAATAATTCTCAGAATGATATATTGAGGGATACTGGAGAGGAGTAGGAGACCTCCCCTGCCCCCAACTCCCACCCACTCACCGTGAATGGTTCTTGAGTCGTGAGAAAAGATATGGCTCTAGGTGCAGGCTGGTGATGAGAAGCTGGGAAAGGAATCCCAAGTAATGCATTTTGGCATTTTTCCTCATGTTGTTACGGCTTTTTATTGGCAGTATCACTCTGTTTGGCACAAGAAATTGTCCTATCTTTATCTTATCTCTTCTTTATGAAATAACCAAATGACACATATCCCCTGTAATGAAGCCTAGAAATCTATATTTTTCAGAAACTGCCTAAGATGTTCTGGGAAGGTGCCCCGGAGAGCCCAGGGCCATGTCCTTCTCTCCTAAATCCTTGCCGGTGCAATTCCACTGATAAGAATAAGCCTAAAATTTAATGCACTGAGACTTCATCTTCTCAAGAAGATAGAACAGGAATAGCACTCTGTGGCATCATAAGCCAAAGTTTTTAAATGAGGCAGGAAAGACTTGGGAACAAATGTGAGTCAAAGAATTTGAACAAATGTGTACAAAAATGATATACAAATGGCTTATAAGCCCATGCAAAGATGCTCAACATCATTAGTCATTAGGGAATTGTAAATCAAATCACAATACACCACTTTATCTCCACTAGGACTTAAGAGGCAGATAGCGGACTGTGAAAAAACTCACAACTGAGAGAAGAGATAGATGCAGAGAGAGGGACTTTATTTTACTTTCCAAGGGAGGAAAAGGACGGTGCATTGTTAATCAATACAAGGCAAGAAACAAAGTCAGCTTCCCCTTTAAAAAGTAATGGCTGTGGTTGCTAGGTGATACGGAAGGAAGGAGGATTTGGGGCTGAAGCTGACCAGACATGAGGGCAGTTGTCTTGAAAAGTTTGTTTGCTTTTTAGGAGACAGTCCTGCCAATGTCTCAGGGAGGTGTCATTTTTATTTTTAATACATATATATTTTATTTCAGAGAGGAAGGGTGAGGGAGAAAGAAATAGAAACATCAATGATGAGAGCGAGTCATTGACTGGCTGCACAACCTCCACTAGGCATGTGCCCTGACTGGGAATTGAACCGTGACATCCTGGTTCATAGCTCATACTCAACCACTGAGCCATGCCTGCTGGCCCCAGGGAGGTGTCTTATTAGTATTTTTCCCAAGCCTATAAAACATGCTTAGAGCAAAAGTTATGCAGAGTTCAAAAGAGGCTTGTTTTAAGGGGAGGGGAGAAGGGAACTTTCTATTAAGCAAAAACTCCTTGATGTGAATTACTCCTGAGTTGTAAAACAGCAAGGAGGAGGGGGAAGGCAAAAATGTAGCATTTAGTGTAGCTGATTTTGTCTTGCAGTTTGAACAAAGGGACTGCTTGAATCAGAGGAGCTAACAATCTTGGGATTTAATTACCATGTGCTCTTCATAAATTGTGGAAAGCCACAGCAAAGAAAAAGAAAAGTTTTCTTTTTATGCCCCTACAGCGAGCATGTGCAGAAGTTGACACCTTTGTACATTGCTGGTGAGATTTTAACATGGTGCACTGCTTTGGAAAATAGTTTGTTAATTTTTCAGAAATTAACCATAGAGTTATCATGTAGAGACGCAGCAATTTGCTCCTGGATAGATCCTGATGAGAAATGAAAGTATATGTCCACACAAAATGTTGTACACAGATAGTTGAAGCAGAGGAAACAACCCCAATGCCCATCAACTAATGACTGTATAAACAAAATGTGGAATAATGGACAAAATTATGTTTGCATTTAAATTTTTTTATTATTGAGTTGTAAGAATTTCTTATATATCCTTGATACAAATCCATTCTCCTATTTGCCTTCTTTATTTCCTTCTAGTGTATCAAGTGTATATTTTCTAGTGTAACATTTAAATTCCTTTAATGAATTATGTGTAATGAACGTTATATTATAATTTTGTTTATCCAGATGAATTAGTTGTCAGTAAAATTTTTTGACACATGTTACAATGTGGATGAACCTTGAAAACAACACGCTAAGTGAAAGAAGTCGGTTATGAAAGACCACATAGTGTATAATTCCATGCATATGGAATGTTCAGAGAGGCAAATCTAAGTAGAGAGAAAGTATATCAGTAGTTGCCTGTAGCTGGGGTGGAGGTTGCGGACATGGGCAGTGATTGCTAATGGATATGAAGTATCTTCTCAGGGAGATGAAGATGTTCTAGTAAAACTAAATGCGGTAATAGCTGCCCAGACTTTGCGTGAAACCAGCCACATGCCTCTACTGAAGGTGCTACTTGTCAGCAGCAGGGACTGATGTCGAGCTTTTAATATGGTAACATCCCTCATAAAAACTCACTGAAGCAAGTTGGTTTAAAGTTGGGGATCATAATGTAGGATCTATGTTTTGTGGAGAATTACTTAATCCTTTTTGCTCTAAAACAGGGACGTGGGAGAAGGAGACCACACAAGAAGTACATGATGCCAAGAACAAGTCCTGATGCTCAAAATAACTTGATGCAGATGAATTGCATGCAAGGATGACGAGAGCCTGAGAGAATGAAAGTTTCTCTGCATTCGTGAGAGCTCTCCAGCGCCATCACTGCCCCCTAACTGAAACTCACTGCCACCCTCACTGAAACTGCCATGGCTCACTGAGGTGTGAGACCATGACTGGGGAAGAACTCTGTGGACACAGAGGTAACTGCCTATATGGGAGATGATTCTATCCATTGTTAAAGGAGAAACTCAAGTGCTCAGGTTGCTGGTGGTTAGTCCCAGGTTCATCTCTACTTGTTCCAATATGGGAATATAAGTGCCCTTGAGAGGAGCAGGAGGGCTGGTCTTTGATCTCCTTGGTTCATTTTTTAGCTGCATCACACAGTGAAATGTTCTCATCTGAACAAATTGCGGATATAACTTGTGAGAGGCTGTTGTGAGGCTCAAAATGGAAATGCATATGGTATGCAATAAGTGTGTAGCTCCCTATATCAGGAATACTGTGTAATAAAACAAAATGCAACTGGGTATGAATAAGGGTACAGCATTTATTAAGAAATATAGAGAATTCCTGCATCTACAAAGACAATTCAAAGTGATCATGAAAATAAAAAAGGATATAAAAACCATGAGTACATTGAAAAAGAAACATGATTTTGAAGAATGCTATTAAGACCAGGAGCAGAAATCCAAGAAGAAGTAATGAGAGTTTGTTTTCCTAAGTTATTCAGAGGTTGCACTCCACATTGAGGATGCATGAAGTTGGCACATGATCCACAAGACTTAAGAAAAGAATCAGGGTGATGTCCTCTGCACTCGGTTGGGATGATTCACAAATTTCTTAACAAGCAAATGAGTCACAAAAAATTTGGTGACCACATGCTGGCTTTCAGTGACATTTGGAAGTGAATTGTTTTCCAAAATTCTAAGTCAGTTCACAGAAGGTGTTGTGTGTAGATGGTGGCTCTTAAGTCAGGGCAATCAGCAGCAAGAAGGCTGGCAGCAGCTGGAGACACAGCTGGGACGGCAGCAAGGCTGGCAGCAGCTGGACACACAGCATGGGCGGCAGCAAGGCTGGCAGCAGCTGGACACACAGCATGGGCGGCAGCAAGGCTGGCAGCAGCTGGATACACAGCATGGGCGGCAGCAAGGCTGGCAGCAGCTGGACACACAGCATGGGCGGCAACAAGGCTGGCAGCAGCTGGACACACAGCATGGGCGGCAGCAAGGCTGGCAGCAGCTGGACACACAGCATGGGCGGCAGCAAGGCTGGCAGCAGCTGGACACACAGCATGGACGGCAGCAGCAGCTGGGCCGGCAACAGCTGGAGCCACAGCAGCTGGGTTGGCAGCAAGGGGAGCAGCACATGGTGTCAAATGTAGAAGGTGAATTTGTGTTCAGAGGTGAGTTTGTGAGATTCTGAGGACTTCTTCCGTTCTGGGGTTTTTATACACTGGGCCCCCAATGTTGGGACCAATCAGTAAGACTGCCCTTGTTGTTGTTGATGTTGTTTTGTTAATCACAGGGAAATTGTCAAGGAGGAGGTTGTTCCCTACTTGATATGAAACTTTAGGAAATTGGTGTTTAATGTGTTCCTTAATTGAGAATAACTCACAGAAACTTTTTCAGATAAAAGGAAGGTGTTCACATAATCATTCCTGCTTTGGTCACATTGAGGTCATATGATAGAGTCCCTCATGGCCTCGTGAGGGTCAGTACATGTGCTTTGTGTATTCGGCTGTGCTTAGATTGGGAAGTATCCCTGTGTGAGGGACATGATGCTGACATGTTCATGGGGTTGAATGGACTCCTGAGTCCTGAGTCCAAGTCTGTTTGCCCACAAAAACCTGATTCAAGACTCTGACAGGATCTCTGTGGAGCAACCCACCTCACCTGTGTATCCAGGATGGATCACAGAAACTGGGGTAGAAGATTTTGGCATAATCTCTTCCATATGCACAGCAGAACTAAAGTGGGTGGGTGGAGGCAGAAACTGGGAATGAAAAAGCATCAATCATTTCACTTCCTGGGTGACCAATGGTCCTGATAGCCCTGTACTAAGGGATTTCCAAGGATGCAGGACTCCCCAGGGGTGTGACTGGGGCAGTTTGGGCAAAGTAGGATGAGTTGGTGACTCCAGTCCTAACCTTGTTAACCAGCAGCTTCAGTGACCTCATGCCAATGATTACACATGTACTGTGTTTTCTTTTCCTTTCTCGTTTTCTTTAGTACCTTCCTTCCGACTTCTTCTTTCTTCTTCCCTTTTTTTCTTCAACTCTCTCTTCCTCCTTCTCTACCTCCTCCTTTCCTTCCTCTTCCTTCTGCTTTTCTTTCACCTCTTCCTCCACTTCTTTCTTCTTTTCCTCCCCTCATGCATTCCTCCCATCTACCTCCTCCTTCTACATCCCTTTCTTCACCAGTACTACCTCTTCTTCTTACTCTTTCTTTTTCTTCTAGAAAGTCTGAGTTTACACTGAGTAACCCAATATTGGAGGCAAGTGGGGAAAATTATATATTATAGATGAGATTTTGATCCCCACCCAGGTATCTTGGATCTTAGTGTGTTCAGACCCATTTCTTCCAGTAGACCTGCATCTCAGTGCCTAGTGCTGTTTCTTGCAACCACAGAAAGTCATGCTGCCTGTGTGTGTCCCAACCACTGCTTCTGGAAAGGGTTATAAGGAGGCGGCTCCCAAATTGCTCAGTCGGGTAATCCCAAAGTGTGAGCTT
>PVJC01051454.1:0-11451 GCA_004026665.1 Murina feae
TGCTCTTCTGTTCTTCAGTGTTATATCATTCCTCCCATCACCCCTAGCTCATATATTAGATGTTTAAACTCAGTTTGTCTGCTTAAAAAGCTCTTCATACTAACATTCTGCCTTCTCCAACTCCTGTTACTTCACGTGCTTGGTTTAACCTTATTTAACTATTCATATTAGTCTAATTTCTATGATTAGATTGTAAACTCCTTGAGAGCTGACTCTGTCACCTGTAATTTTATTTTGGGCACCAAAAATAGCAGTTACTTTGGACAAGCAGAAACTTATTAAGCATTTGTTAAATGAATGGCTTCGTTTTCAATGTTGCACTGTCAAATGAAGGACTGGGTCAGCAAATTATCTGCTGTCTTATTCATTTTGGATGAATTTTAGCTGCTTCTACAATGACAGAGAATTCCTTGTAGTTTATTTAAAATGATGAACAGTCTCTAGCTTAAATAGGATAATTGGTGTTTTTCTCATTCTCTCTTTTGAAAATAACATAATAGGCAAGATGGATTTCCATTGTATGAGCATAAATTACAGCACATGTAATATGAGTTTGTTCAAGAGTATACTGTGATAAAAAAAAAAAAACACAACTGGGCATAAGATTCAAATGTTTAGGGTCCTGTTCAGCAAACACTCGACTATTTATTAAACTATTCCCCTAAATGTACTTCATTGTTAAGTATTTACCTTTTAGTCAGAAAAAGTTCTGAAAGTGGTAAAATAATTCTCAAATATTTTATTTAACTAACACCATTTTCAGAATTTTTTTTAAACATCTGGCATAGAATAAGAAATTGTATTCATCTTGAGACCATTTTCTTACTTTTGTCATAGTCAAAGCCTGAATGTCATACAACTAATTTAAAATATAAAACATTAGTTTCATATAACAGAAATGGAAATCACTGCAATTCAAATCAAATAGAAAAATATTTACCAATGAACATCGCATGTGTGCAGTCACGTAAAAGCTTAAATAAAATTTATCTTTTATTGTGCCTAGGGAAGATCCATACCCAATCTGATATCAGTTGGTGTGAGTTTTACTTAGAACAAATATAGAAGAGACTTTTCTTTTAAATCAATTTAATCCTTCAGGAATTAACCTAAAATCTCCATCATTTCAGTTCTTAATATTGAACATTTTGTGTTATTTGTAAGTTTTCCAGTGATCCTAAATTTTTCTTTTATCTATATAATTCATTTCATTGCTTTAATGGCAAATTTTTATCTATTTGTTTCTTTATTTACAAAATTCTTTTTTTTTTTATTGCCTGACAAAAAACTTAAACTGGTGGCTTGCTATTCACATGCATAGCACTCTGTGGTATGTTTCATAGGAGTCAGAGTCCTAGCTTAATTTTATCTATATTTTTATTCAATTCCTTTCATGTTTCTAATTTATATTGCTTGTTATAAGGTACCTTATATCACTTGTGGAATAAGTTAGAATATAACTTATTTATAATTTCTAAAACCAGCGAAAAGTCTTCTTAAATGTGCATAAATATATCTGTAGTTTAAATTTTATAAAACATGTTCTTAATGTTACCATCTTTTTTTAACTTACTTTTTTTGGAAGTATGTATGATTTGGAGTTTTATGCTAGCCCAATCATTTATGCCTGACTAGACAAGATAATCAAAGTTTCACCTTCTAACATCCAAGGCTGACCTCAGTACCTTGTGAACTTGCATGTTATTGAGGCATAATTTAGTGAAACTCTATTATAGTTGAGCTACTACTTGTGGAGAATGCTTAATGATGACATCTGGGAAATATTTTTCTACCTTTACTGGGATAAAGTTGACATATAACATTGTGTAAGTTTAAGATGTACAGCATGTGATTTGATAGGCTCAAACAGTATAAAATGATTACCATTGTAGTGGAAACACTTCCACCATGACATATAATTATTATTTATTTTTGTTATAAGATCTAATCTCTTAGCAACTTTCAAGTACACAACACAGCATTATTAACTAACTACTAGGGGCCCAGTGCATGAAACTCGTGCACTGGAGGGGAGGGGGGGATCCTCAGCCCAGCCTGCCCCCTCTCACATATTCAGAGCCCTCAGGGGCATCCTACAGATGGCCTAGGCCTGTTCCCTGCTCCCCTTGGGGAGCGGGCCTAAGCCACAGTCTGGCCTCCCTTTGTGGGAGGCAACCAGGCTAATCAGGGGAAGCCACCAGCCCCATCACCCTGATGCTGCAGCCACTGCTAGTCACCACAGCCACCAAGGTGTTTCCATCAACACGGACTCCAGTCCTTTCATCATGAAAAAATGACAACTTTCTCTAGGCATTTTCAAGATGTGTCTTTCATAGGATATGACATTTCTTTCTTTCTTTCTTTTTTATCCTCACCTGAGGATATGTTTTCATTGATTTTTAGAGAATGTGGAAGAGAAGGGAAAAACAGAGAGAAACATCAAAGTGAGAGGAACACTTTGATTGGTTGCCTCCTGCAGATGCCCTGACCTGGGCCCCGGCCAGTGAGGATCCTGGAACCTAGGTACATGCCCTTGGTCAGAATTAAACCCAGACCCTGCAGTCAGCAGGCTGAGGCATTATGAACTGAGCCAAACCGTCTAGGGCAGGATATGACATTTCTTAGCCCTCCAGCAGTGGACCTTCTTTTTTTTTTCTCCAGGAGTGTGGTGGAAAAACCCTAGATCGCCTTTTTTGATTCTTATTACCCAAGTAACAAAGAATATTACCAGTGGCATACAGGGAGCTTAGCCAATGAGTGTTAAGAAAAGGTGTTTCCTCTGTAGTTCACTCTGATCACCAGCTTTACCTCTGCCCCTCCAATGCCAGCTCCACTCCTGCCCAGGCCTGTAAACTGCCGGCTTCACAGAGCCCAGGCTTTTGCAATAACTGTCTCTGATCCTGCCCCCTGCCATCGCCAGCTCCACCCTTGCCCCACTGAAGACTGTGGCCAAGGCTACAGGCCTTGGCAAAGGACCTCCCAGACCCCTGCATTGCTGACTCTGCCTGTGCCCAGACCCCTGTGATTGCAGGCTCCACCCCTGCCCCTCCAGTCACCGGTTCTGCCCCTGCCCAGGCCCTAAGATTGCCAGCTCTGCCTCTGTCCCACTGCAGTCTCTGGCCAAGGCTACAGAGCTGGGCAGGGGAACCCCAGACCCCTGCTTTGCCAGATCCACCAGTGCCCAGAACCCTGCAATCTCTGGCCTTGCCCCTGCCCAGGCCTGAGGCCTCTGGCCCAGGCCTTATGCCTGGGTAGGGCACCCTCATATCCCTCTGAGCATCGGCTCTACCTCCTCCCCTCCAATCACCAGCTCTGCTCTTGCCCATGCTTGAGGCCTCTGGCCTGGGCAGGGGACCCCCCAACCCCCTCTGATTTACTGTTCCACTTCTCGGGCCCCCTGCCTCCCCCGCCACCTGCCTGGCTAACAGGCCTGACCACTTCAGTGGTGGGGCTGAGCCAGACTGGGCACCATCATCTTGTGGCTACGGGGGCGGTCATCTTTGTGATGGAGTGACACCTAATTTGCATATTACTTTTATTAAATAGGATGTGGCTATGGGCGCTGCCATCTTGTGGCTATGGGGGTGGCTACCTTTGTGATGGAGTGATGCCTAATTTGCATGTTACTCTTTTATTAGATAGGATAGGATGTGGCTATGAGTGCCACCATGTTGTGGCCATGAGGGTGGCCATCTTTGTGATGGAGTGATGCTTAATTTGCATATTACTCTTTTATTAGATAGGATGTGGCTATGGGTGCCACCATCTTGTGGCTAGGGGGGGCAGCCATCTTTGTGATGGAATGATGCCAAATTTGCATATTTCTCTTTTATTAGATAGGATAGTCTCCATGTTATTGTGTTTTTGTTAATAGCCATTCTGAAAGGCTTGGTATGATATCTTATTGTGATTGTGATTTGCCTGTCCCTGTTGATTGGAGATGTTGAGTACCTCTTCATATAACTTTTGGCTATTTTTATGTTCGTTGGAGTTCTGTGTTTTTGATTTCACATTTAAGATAGCATTCACCTCCATTAGTCTTTACTAACTGCCTTCAGAATAGATATACCTCTTAACAATCCTGTCTGAGCTCTCTCAGACCTTGTATGAATATACCTATTCTACACTTTTTATTCCCACTTGGCATACAATTCTTAAGCTTGTATGTCTTCTCTCAATCCTACAATGCACTAATAGCCTCTCTTTTGTCTTCTTAAAGGTAATGCTATAGCTCAAGTTTGTGGTTTCCTCCTGGCCTGCACACCCTGGCTGCTTTCTTCATATGCTCACTAGCTTTCTACCAAAGCTAACTCTCTGGAGCAAGCATGGGGAGCTAACAGCAAAGCACGGAAAGGTGTAGGTAAGGCACGCAGGTGCTGGGAATGCCCACAGGACAGGTGGGGGAATAAACGCATGAGGCTTGCCGAGCCTCCCTGAGCCACTCCTGAGCAGGCTTCCTAATAGAGTCTACGAGGCAGTCAGCAATAACAACATCCCTTGTATGCTCTTTTCTGATCATTTTATCTGCTATTTTCCCAATCTCCTTCCTCCCTTGATTCATGGAGCCCCTAATTTAGGACTTTGAATGCTGTGAGTGAGAAATGAGTCTCTGACAGTGTCCCACACAACTGGAGAAGCCAGGGACTCATTCACCAGATCTCCCTTTCCTCCATGGAAAAAAATCTCAGGCCAAACAGGTCTCATTTAGCTCTATGCTGTGCTACCTTAGGGGAGAAATAATGTAGGCAAAGTTAAACTGTTCCCACTCCAATTTCTCTAAATTCTTTTTTTTTTTTTCTCCATCAGAGTGCTGGAACTTCTCCTCTGGAAACCTGGACTTCCACAAAAGCTCTCTTGTCCCTCTGTGGGTGACTGCCCAAGTCAGTGTTCACCAGGTGTTCCAGACCACTGCCAAGAGGGGTTGGAACTGGTTCACAGGCTACTGCAGGTTCCACAGCTGGTATTGAGTTCTGTCAGGCTATTACTCCATACATGGGTGGGCGAGACTCTTTCTGGGTATTTTGCATATGGTGCAAAACCCCCAACTCACACAGAGTCACTTTATTCACAAATAAATGCCAAATGTTTGTTGTTGGGGAGGGGACAAAACCGAGGGACATCTTACCTGCCCTGATGCTGATGTCACTACCTCCTTAGAGAACGTTTCAGCACTTCAGTATTAAAGATAAAGGAGGGAACTTTAAGGAAAACAAGAATCTTAGCAAGTAGATTATTTTGGCCAACTACAGTAAAAGATAACCCTTTGTAGTTTGTCAGAGAAGGTTATCACACAAAGAATGCTGATAGAGAACAGGATCTACCCCACCTAGCTGGTACAGTCAATATTTTGGTGCTCCGAGGAGATAAAAATACTTCAGAAATACCCCTCCCAGAGAGTGTTTTAGCTAGGGTTATTTCTGTCTGGACTTTCTACATGATACAATTAGACAATTAAACATGTTAAGTACTCAAAACAGTATAGACACATGTAAACTCTTAATAAAGAGTTTTAAAGAACTGTAAAAGTCGACATGTGTTTCTTTCATGCAGTCTCCACATATATGTTTCTGGCTATTCAGAGAGACCCCAAACTAGTGGTTGCTTAGAATGGAGATGGGGAAGGGGGGCCCAGGAAGGGATAGCTCTCTCTGTCCTGGTCCATCCCACCACTCACTAACTGCAGTTCTGACACTATATGAATTACAAAATTATGTGCCCAGAACTCAAATGAGGCTCCAGGTGTGAACTGACACGTAGGTTACAGGGCTCTTATGCACTTTGCTTTTGTAACTTCCACTCTGCGACATATATTTGTGGGCCCACAATTCTTGGCAGTGCGCGATAGTGTCGACATATATTTGGCTATGGTCAACTAAAACGCCTATATTTTCTAGTCTTAAACTGGTCTTCAGCCTGGCTTACCACCACACACCATTTCTATTCTACATGTAGGTGGTTGACTTCTTGAACATGAGGCTAAGATTGTACACTGATGCCTATATTAAATTATATCTCATTGTTTTTGGCCCATTCCAGTCTGTCCTGGCATTTTTTGAATTCTAATTCAAATGTGTTAAATATTCCTCAGGGCTTTAGGTCACTGCAAATGTATTTGTTCAACAAATATTAGCAGAGCGTTTTCCATGTGCTAGTAACGATGGTAGGGAGTGGGGTTACAGGGATGAAAAAGACAAAATTGAATTTTATTTAATTACCAGCACTGGTAAAAAATTTTTTTTTACTCCTTTAAAATCAAGCCTGATGATTTACTACTCCAGCCCACATATCCCATTGCTCTCTCCATACTGAACTTTTCAGCTCTCTTTACGTGACAGGTACTTTCAAACTTGTATCTCTTGATCTGTGCTATTCCTTCTGCCTGTGATACCACTCCCCTGTCCACCTCCCCCCTACAAATCTCTTCTCTAAGCAATTTTGTCATTTTGTCAAGACCTAGCTTAAATGCCAACTTCAGCCATAGTTAACTAATTCAGATCAGCCTGAGGGTATCAGACTACCATTCACCAAGGCAAGGAAACACAATGGCCAGGTGAAGTCAGCACGTCTCACATAATCCTGTTATCTTTCCTTTGTCACCACCCAACTTTAAGCTTCTTCAATCATATTATCTCTCTATAATGAATATCACCCTATTATTCTGTAATTTCTCTCATCCGACCCAGCATTTCAGTGTTTTCCTGCCTCTTAAAATATTAAAGCAGCCTGGCTGGTGTGGTTCACTGGTGGAGTGTTGACCTATGAACCAGGAGGTCATGGTTTGATTCCTGGTCAGGACACTTGTCTGGGCTGAGTCCCCAGTGTGCAGGAGGCAGCCAATCAATGATTCTATCTCATTACTGATGTTTCTATCTTTCTCCCCTTTCTCTTCCTTGCTCTGAAATAAATAAAATATTTTTTTTAATTTAAAGCAAAACAATGAAAAATAAACTGATCTGTCCTAACCGGTTTGGCTCAGTGGATAGAGCGTCGGCCTGAGGACTGCAGGGTCCCAGGTTCAATTCCGGTCAAGGGCATGTACCTTGGTTGCAGGCACATCCTCAGTAGGGGGTGTGTAGGAGGCAACTGATCAATGTTTCTCTCTCATCAATGTTTTAACTCTCTATCCCTCTCCCTTCCTCTCTGTAAAAAATCAATAAAATATACTTATTTAAAAAAGAAAAATAAACTGATCTGCATTCTGAAAATCTTCACTTGCCTTATGTCCTTGCATTAATTCATAAGGTTTTCCCATATAGAACTCACAAGTAAAAATCTATTCATATAGAACTCAGTAAACTTTTATTTAACCAGCAGTAAATTTCCACCACTCATACCATCCAACTTTAAGTCTATTCTAGATATTGCTACGTCCTGCCAGAGGAACTGGGTTGAGAGCTATAGAGAGCTGAGGACTCTCTTTCTATGAGGAACAGATAGATGTTTTAAAGGATTGTTTAATAAAGGTTAAGGTGGGATCCTGGGGTGGAGCCCATAGCTGCATCTGGCTTGCCTGACAAAGTTAGGCTAAGGAGGGGGCTCTGGGGTGGATCCAGCATCAGCGGGAGCCAGCATCAGCAGAATACAACATGATCTGTTCCTCTGGCAGGATGCAACCGTATCTAGAATAAACCTTTTTTTTGCTCAGTTACTGTTCTCTGTGAATTCTTTCACAACCCATGGCATAAAATGAGAAAACCATCAGAGCCCACCTCACAGGCCCTGTATACCTGGGCAGCTGAACCTTGCCAAAGAAAACAAGAAGTGCATGTCAGTGCCACTACAGATCTGTGGCCTCCAACATCCACTTATTCACTGCTGTCTAAGAATGCTCTTTCCATCCCCCTTACAGCCATTTCACAGTGTCTCCATTCATCTTAAAGCTCTGGATACAACCTTGTTCAACATAAAATAATAACTAAACATTACACAACAATTAAAGTCAACAGAGTTCCCTCAATGTACTGCCATCAGATCTACGAACTTAGCCGCATATATGTGCATCTGTTACAGTGGGAGAGGGGTTTGGCCACCCTGAGGGTAAGTTCTCTTTCCCTGGCATAGGTCATACCTCTAACAGCTTCTGGTGGACCTAGCTCTGTGGATTATGTTGTCTTTCTTCAGGAGGCTTGTCACGATCATGTCAACATATATATTTCTGATATAAACAACAGAAATCTTTACTCAAATTGATTTTCTTTCTACTCCACAATCAAAATTGTTTAAGTGCAGCTGCATGTAGGCTTATATTCAGACACCTCTCATTTACTCTTCAACAAAATAGGAAACTAATATTTCACTAAAAACAAATCAGATCTCACCAAAATCACAATTTCTTGTTGACAAATTCAATGAAAACTCTTTGTCTCAATCCACTCATTCATTCAATAAATATTTATTGAGCCCTTATTACATCAAGACCATGAACTAAGTGCTGAAGATAAGAGTTGTAAGAAATAAACTCAGGTGCTTCCCTTTTGAATATGAATTCTAATCACTTACTCTGATAATATGCTAACTACAAACTGAGAGCTATACCTCCTGAAAGAATTTCTTTACATAAACTTTCCAAGTGACTTTTAAAACTTATAACCAGAGTACCTTACTAGCTTTAAGATGGTAACTATTTTCTTGAATATCTAAAATCCCCTGTTGGTACACTAGAAATCATACCTTGCTCTCC
Organism: Murina feae; assembly: GCA_004026665.1. Classification (NCBI taxonomy): domain Eukaryota; kingdom Metazoa; phylum Chordata; class Mammalia; order Chiroptera; family Vespertilionidae; genus Murina; species Murina feae. Next base: position 8,681 of record PVJC01051454.1, read on the forward strand.
TATAGTAACACACATACTTTTATCGTTACCTTCTTACTTGTACTATGATCATGTAAATTATCTGTCACTCACACTTAGCCATAAGAAGTTCCTTCAGCACAGACTTTATATTAAATTCTCCTTTTATTCTCTGACTATATCCCAGAGCCTTACACACACAAGATTTCTAAAATATTTGTTAAGTAAACAGATAATCAGATAAATGGATACGTGTGTCAGCATAAAAGTAATAATTTTGCACTAAGTTCACAATTACCCACCCAAAAAGAAAAAAAAAAATATTGACTCCATGAGGCAAATGAATCATTTATATAATTTGTTATCACAACATGTTTCCCTAACTCCCTGAGACATCATATTTTCTTTTAGTTCTAATTAGAAAGTTAAACAAAAATAAAGTTAAAGTTTGTGTGTCTTAATTGTTGGCACATACACTAATCATAAGCTTTCTGATCAAGAAAAGAGTAAGGAAATATGAAACGTTTCAAAGACTTAGGCAGGACATTCTAAATGATGCTAAGTTTTTGCCTTTAAGAGAAAGATTGTGCCCATTAGGGACAAAATGAAATGGAGAGTATAGCAATTATCTAGGAATTTAAGCTCAATTAAGATAGACAACTTGGATAACAATGTTGGGCCTTTCCACAACAATACAGTGTGAAGGACCATTTATTTCGACAATCTCAGCTTTTACCATAATTTCATGTTTTAATATATTCACATACAAATATATCCCTAATATTTGCATCCTTGAAAAACCTTTATGGGAAAGCACTTGCTGGGGACATCACAACAACTGATGTCTGGTTTAAAATAATTTATTTGGCCCTAACTGGTTTGGCTCAGTGAATAAAGCAATGGCCTACAGACTCAAGGGCCCCAGGTTTGATTCTGGTCAAGAGCACGTACCTTAGTTGCAGGCACATTCTCAGTTGGGAGTGTGCAGGAGGCAGGGGATCAATGTTCCTCTCTCATCGATGTTTCTAACTATTCCTCTCTCTTCCTCTCTGTAAAAAATCAATAAAATATATTTTAAAAAATAATAATTTCTTTGGATATTAAGGTTGAAATAAATGGTTCTAAAGAAATAAATTTAGATCATTTTTCTTTCACTGTAGGTTAAGATACTAAAATTACTGCTTGTTTTTGATGTTTGAGGTTTGCATTATGAAACATTGAATCTAAGGAATTTGCTTTGCAGGTCTTGTCCTATTAGAATAGAAATAGTCGGGGGGGGGGGGTTGATGCAATGTATTAATATTTTGTACCCTTTGTATTAAGAAAACTGTTCTCATGAAATTAAATTTGGAAATAAGACAAATTAGTATTCAATACAGAAATGTGAGATATTAAATTTCTATTTTTTCACTTAGTCCAGAAATTTCATATGTAGTTGTTGAATGTTAGACATCCTTTAATCTCCATTAGTTTTTTTGTTTAAAAGGACATCAAATGACATGCTTTTTTAACATATAGGATATATTCAAATAGATGGGTGAAATCAAAAGAAAGAAGCAGAAAAGTAGGGAAAGAATCACCAGTTGTGGTTACAATGGCGAGAAGCTATCAGCTTAGGGCTTTGATGTGCTTCAGTTGAAGCATCAAGGGACAAGTGGGCTTTAAACAATCATCTGAACTTGGTAGTGGCTTGCTAGTCACCTTTTGGTGATTTGCCTGAATTAGCCCATTTTTATGCCATTAGTTAAAATTTTGATCTGCTCTATCATTGGCCTTCTCTTTTCCCATCATGCTATTATGAACACTTAAAGTTTATTGTAATTATTGGCTACCTCTTAGTTAAATGATCAAATTGGCTTAAGTGTTATTAAATTCCTGAAAGATTAATAACATGATCAAAGAGCAAAGCCCATCCCTTAAAATTCAGTTCTCAAATTTTGGTTTCAAATTACGTCTGAAAAGTTCATGGCCTCCAGGTGTCCCAAGCTCTCCTTCTCTATAAGATAGTGTATTAGGCTGAAATCACAAGCCATATCTCTGACCTAAAATAAATTTGTAACGTATCATAAAAAATATATTTTAAGGGATCCATAGTGATTTATAGGCTTTCAACAGTAATTCTATTGTAGAAATTTATTACAATAATTCATCATGACAAGAAATTCATGGTACTCTGTCCTGCATATTGTCTTTTTTCCTCCTTCATATTTAAACATATATGAGTTAGAGTTTCTAATTTAATATCTTACATGAGATAATTTAATTAATTATCCTTTACACATATTTAACTTAATAAATGTACATAATAATGATTGGATAATATTCAAGTCATAATATATTATTTTACCTTAGCTTGGATGACTTAAAAATGCTGTTAACTTAGCATAAAATAATATTCTTTTAAAGTTAAAAAAACTATCATTGCTACCCATTCACTAATTTAATACATATCTATTAGCTAGATGACTACTGCATAGTGGACATTATGCTACATCTAAGGGAGGTCCTTCCAGAAGCCAAGAATTTACATGGGGATGAAATTACCTGCTTTCTGGTGGCTGGAGGAAGATGGGCAGTAGGCAAACTTGGGAGGCAGGCAGCACCCAGCCCTGGCCACAGCTCAAAAAAGAGAACAACATGCAGGGGAGGGCAAGAGTCTGAGAGATCAACATAGAGGGGGTGCCTGCTTTAAGCCTCCACAGTGTGCCTGGGGGCAGGCCCCCAGCAGGTAGACACACACAGGAGGACTGCTCCAAGCCTCAGATGCAGCTGGGGGCAGGTCCCCAGTGGCCACACACACACACACAAAAGGC
>PVJC01051455.1:0-11442 GCA_004026665.1 Murina feae
TTTTTTTTTTTTGCCAGATTGGGAGCAAATATATCTTTTGGTGTGCTGCAGAATTTTGGCAATGATTTTATGTGGGCACAAGATGAAAAATGTTGAAAATCACTGGTTTAGTGGATTGATGTGCTAGATAGTAATAGGAAGCAAGAGAGGTCAGCCCATCGATAAAAGACATGCTTTGTTGTTGAAAACAATTTTTTTTCCTAATTCCAGCTCACATACTTGTGATATACATCTACAATTTATAAAGCACAAAAGAATTAATAAACTGGTGTACTTAACAGAAAGCACACCTTGTTGCTCTTTGGAGATTTTTTAAAGAAACAACTATGTATGCTTGGAAAACCACTTAAATTATTTAGCTAAGATTATGATGTTAAGAGACATATTTTAGTAACAGCACATAACTTTAATAAATTTGGTTATAAAAATACCATGTTTGTGTGGCATTACATTTTCATACAGCAAAGGTATGGAAAGAGAGATTCAGGAAGATCAAAGTGTGGGAAACACACTGGACTCTGTGCCTAACAGATGTAGCTGTTAAAAATAACACATGCTTTAGCCTCATACTTAATGTGCAAACCAACCCATCAAGGCTTGGTTTGAAGCAAGTCAGTTTTTTTGACAAATATGCCTTCTCCTTCTCTTAGAATGGTACCTATTAGCTAATGTTGCATCTCAGGACATTGGAAGAAACTCAAGACAAGTGTTGTGGAGCAAGGGTAAATTTAGAGGGACACAGAGCGAACTAGAAGAAGCCTTTATCCATGGAGCTTGATAATGGATATTTGCCGATACTGAACTAGCTGGAGAGGTGCTTTAGCATTTTAATGTGATTTGCAGGCAGGGTGTGGCTTTTGATCAGGAGCTGACATTAATGATCAGGGTCAGCTGTGGTTAAAGCTTGTTTTTCCATCATAAGAGGATCATCAGGGAAAAAAGTCAGCATATTTCAATACTGTAAACTGTTTTGGGCTGGTTCAGCCATTTGGCAGTCCTATAAACGGAGTAGGGTTTCATTGAAAGAATGAGAACTGAGAAATATATGTTCTTCGCCTTCCAGCTGAGGCAGATGCTGTTCCAATGTAGAATTAGCTTCTGAGTGCTAATTTTAAGAATTGGATCTTGTTACTTTTTTTCCTGAAAATATTATAAACATCATAAATAAGTATTCTAAAGTATGAGAAAAGTTTGGCATTATAGATATATTTTGTGTGTGTGTGAGCTAAATGTAATGATTATGTAGAAAAAATAAAAGGGAAAAAGGCCACTTATCAACTCCGTATTGGTTATTGGTAATTGGTACCATCAGTATAAAGTGAGGATGGGTTCAGGGTGATTTTTAAGATCACTCTCAGTTCTAATGTTCTGCTATACTATTAGTTCTTTTTAATACCTAAGTATTATACTTTTTATTCAGATGTTTAATGAGTTAGAGTGATATTTCTGTCATGATCCTGGTAGGGAGCAGTGACATTCTTTGAAAAGTTTAACTGAGAAGAGTTTCATGAAAGGACTCTTTAAAGAGGCATGGCCAGGGTAAGGGAACCAAAATGGGATGGTGAGGCACCTGAAGCCTTTTAAGAGCAACATGTTATTGTCTCTGGACCTCAAGGTCTTAAATGGAAACAATGCTTGGGCCATTGAAAAGGGTACCTGCGGGAGGTAGACACCACCATTGTCAGATCTGTGGTGTGGTGGGGAGAGAAAATATCTATCCTTTCTCTTCTCCAATCCTCTCACATGGAGGATGTTGTGGGAAGATTTTATGAATCAGGCTAAGAAGTGGAATATATCACTTAGGCTCACCTCCTATTGGCTAGTAGAGGATGGTGGGAAATGTAGTTCTTCTGTGTGCCTAGAAAGAAGAGGACAGCATCAGCGTTGGTGATTACCAGCAGAAGGATCAGGAATGACTTCCAATTTTCTGACCAGAGCACCTGGTGGATTGTTTGGCTTTCTTGTCTTCTGTTGGTAACTTTATCCATAATAACTGCTGGCTTTTCCTCTCATTTCTACTTTCTCTTTACAGGCTTCTTATTGGATATAATCAGCATATACAGTTCTTATACAACTTGCCCATTTCACCTTCCCCAAATTCCTCTTTTCATTTACCCTGCTTTATTTTCTTTTCTTCATAATACTTATCACTATATGAAAGCATATTTAGTTGTTTACTGTCCTCCTTGGTATTTTAACCTTTAAAGGCCAGTGACTTTGCCATATGCCTTACTATATATTTGTTCTTAGAACAGTAAATAACCCACAGTAGGTTCTCAAAATTTGTCTTTAGAGAAAGTATCACAGGATTCCATAAACCATCTTAACCATTGTACCATTATTCGTTCTTTCTATCTAATCTAATAAAAGAGTAATATGCAAATTGACCCTCACTCCGAGACACCTAAGCCACACCCACCATCCAAGCCATGCCTACCAGCCAATCAGAGCATCTGTATGCAATTTAACCCAGCCAAGATGGCAGCCGGCAGCCATGGAGCTAGAGCAAACAGGAGGCTTCCATTGCACCAGTGCCTGCCAAGGCTGGCTTGGCCTCTGCTCAAAGCAACAATGTTTCAATTATAGAAGCCACAGAGCTGAAGCAAACAGGAGGCTTCCTTGCCTGCCGAGGCCTCCATTCAAGACAACAAAGTTTCAATTATAGAAGATAAATAAACCCCAGAAACCTGATTCCAGACAGCCCCGCTGGGACTGGGACGTTGGGTCAATGGGAGCTGTGGACAGCCTAAAAACGGCCTTCAGCCCCTCACCTAGGCTGGCCACACCTCCATGGGGTGAGGGTTCCCACTGGGGGGCTTGGCCAGCCTGCAAACAGCCATCAGCCCCTCAACCAGGCTGGCCAGGCACGCCAGCAGGTGGACATCCCCCAAGGGATCCCAGACTGCGAGAGAGCACAGGCCAGGCTGAGGGACCCCCCTGAGTGCACAAATTTTTGTGCACCGGGTGCCTAGTTCTTACATATGCCCACTGGGTGTTATCTCCATTGCATCACTTCTGTTTCTTTCCTTACAGCTTTTCCTCTGATTTCTCTAGTTTGATTTATATTTTGCTTTACAGATTTTCTAGTTAGTCTAATGAAAGAGGTTTCACTGGTGGGACCAGAAGTTATCCTAAATTTTTAATAGTCCATGTTCCATTTTTTTTAAAAACTTCTTTCATATATTGTCAGGTTTCCATTTAATGGTTGCTATTTATTTGTTGCCAATGTCTTCAAAGTTCCTTTACTATTGTCCCCATTCAATATCTGTTACAGTCTCTTGCCTCATCTCAGGACTCAACTTCTGTTCCGGCCAGTCTGTTCTTTTGAGATCTTATAACAGTCTTGGAAGTTTTTCTCTATCACCAGTCCTCCTCTCTTTTAGCTACATAACTTTATCTAGACAGTCAGAAATAATATGTAAGGATCAAGTATTTACTAAGTGTTCTTTTTCTTCCTTAACTCCAACTCCACTCTTTCAGATTTCCATTTTTATATAGCAAACCACCTTATCTTAGGGTATAAAACAACAGCTACTGTATTATATTCATGGATTTTGTGTAGCTGGAATTCAGAGAGGGCAAGCGTTTTTGCTCCAGAATGTCTGGGTTCTCATCTGGGAATGTTCAAAATGCTGGGATTGATTTGAGTGGCTGAGTGTTGGGAGCTGGCTTCTTTATTGATATGTCTGGTGGCTGGGCTGAGTGATTCGAAGGCTTGGATTATTACCAGAGTTGCCTACACATGGCCCCTTCATGTGGCTTGGGCTGTGACAGCTGGATCTGGGAGGAACATCTGGAGACAGAATGTTCCATGAGACTGAGGCAGAAGCTTCTCCCTAACTAGTCTCAGAAATTATGCAGTGACACCTCCATAGCATTTTTGTGATTACAAACAAGTCACAAAAGCTAGCCTGGGTTCAAGGGGGAGGGAAGATCAGTTCTACTCCTGGATGGGGGAATAGCAAGGCCATAATGAGAAAAGCAATAGAAGATGGATTATATTGTGGGCCATTATTGGAAAATACAATCTGCTACATTGATCTATATATTGTTGATGGGATTTTTCTCTGTTTACCTCAATGAGGTTGAAATGCCCTGGGGCCTTGTCACTCAAAGTGTCATCCAGAGACAAAAATCATCAATATCACTTCAAGATTTATTAGAAATATAGAATCTCAGGCCACTGAGTCAGAATCTGCATTGGTAAGATTTTCCGATATTCATTTACACTTTAAAGTTTGAGAAATTCTGCCCTAGGGGACATGGACCATGATGTGGGCTTGCTAATATCCACCCAATAATAGTTGAACTGATCTGAATTAAATTCCTATTTACAAGCAGGATTTCTGTCCTTTATGTGTCTCACAATATTTTGATTCTGTTATGTTAACTGCAAGCTTGCTTATCTTTTTAGGAATAGTATATTATCTTCAATATGTATCTTTATATCTAATCTAATAAAGGTAATATGAAAATTAACCATCACTCCGTTACACCTAAGCCACGCCCACCAGCCAAGCCACACCCACCAGCCAATCAGAGTGGCAGTATGCAAATTAACCCAGCCAATATGGCAGCTGGCAGCCATGGAGCTAAAGCAAACAGGAGGCCAGTGATAGAGGAAACTGCCTGCCTAGGCCAGCTGTGGCTGCTGCTCATGGCAACAAAGTTTCAATTATAGAAGCCACAGAGTTGAAGCAAACAGGAGTCTTCCTTGCCTGTCTAGGCAGGCTGTGGCCTCTGCTCAAGGCAGCAAAGTTTCAATTATAAAAGATAAATAAACCTCAGAAACCTGCTTCCAGCCAGCCTCGCTGGGACCTTGGGTCAATGAGAGCTGTGGCCAGCCTGCAAACGGCCCTCAACCCCTCACCCAGGCTGGCCAGGCACCCCAGTAGGGACCTGAATCCTAAAGGGCCTGTGGGCAGCCTGAAAATGGCCCTTAGTCCCTTATCCAGGCTGGCCACACCCCCATGGAGTAAGGGTGTCCACTGGGGGACTTGGCCAACCTGCAAACAGCCATTAGCCCCTCACCCAGGCTGGTCAGTCACACCAGCAGGTGGACATCCCTCGAGGGATCCCAGACTGGGATAGGGCACAGGCTGGGCTGAGGGACCCCCCCGAGTGCCCAAGTTTTTGTGCACCGGGCCCCTCGTTGTATTATAATGCACAGTCCTAGCTTTAATAATTAGTCTTTAAACTCCTTAACTAAAGAAAGTTTGGAATAATGATGTACTTTGGTATGTATTATAATGCTATTTGAGTAATTTCTAAGATAAAAAAGTTAGTTTTGTTTGAATTTTACATTCCCCTTAAACTATTTTTTAATTGTTGGAATTTATAAAGCTTTTTCTCTTCTGTGACAGCTGTTAGTAGATAATCTATTTTCTTTTGAATGAAAGAATATGATTTTTAATTTGTTCCTTATGACTTAATTTAAGATACCCTGACTCATTCTGCAAACTTTTAAAAACCTGAGAAATGTATACATACATAGAGTTCAATTCATAGGTTCCATTTACTCATGTATTCTTTAAATAGTCATCTTTTTAAAATTTGTTTTAGAGTAAGGGAATATATATCCAAAAAGTGATTTTGATTGGCACATTACTTTTTAGGCAGTTTTTCTCAAATTATAATTTCCAGACTACTACTATTTGCAGCATCTGAAATGCTTGTTAAAATTGCAGATTTCTGATCCCCATCCCAGTCTTTTTGAATCAGGCTCTCTGGAGTTGAAACATGGAAAAGTCTCTGAGGTTGGGACCTAATTTCTTTGGCACACTAAACTTTGCAACCTACTTTATGTTAGTCTTAAGATCATATCTCAAGTTATTTATCGTGGGACTGAGTCTTGGGTTACTGACAGGGAACAAGAGCTTGTCAAGTTCATATTTTTCCTGGGAGCTCCAACATTGAAAGATAATTTAATTGGAAGTCACTTTAGAGATTATCTAGTAAAATTTTTGTAATTTTACAGATTATGAAACTGAGCCCGCAAAAGCTTAAATGATTTTTCAAAAGACATATTAATTACTAGCAAAGCTATGACCAGAACCCAAATCTTGTGTCAACCAAGCTAGGTTCTTTCTTTTTTGCTAAGATTAGATAAGTTCACCTTATCTGTAAGTGTGACAGTTAGGTATGCTAATGAAAAGATCATAAATCCCAAGGATTTAATCATAAGGCACCTATTGGTCTGCTTGAATTGGCCATGTTAATAAATTGCATGTTTGCAGAGCATTTGATCTTATTAAGGCTTTAGTCATCTGATTTAAGTTTTTTCTCAGAGATTTTCTTCTATGCCGTCATAAACCTTCTTATGGTTCAGGAAAAATCACTAGATTAAATGCCTTACCATGAAAAGCCATATATGGATCAGTTATATAATGCACAGAATTTACAAAATAAAAGTGAACTAGTTTTGCAGGAGAAGCAAAACTGAGCCTTTTACAAAATTATGAGAGGATTTATTTTATTTATTTATGTTTTCTCCTGGATTCTCACAGAGGAAATAGTATATGATTATAATATTGAGAGAGATCATCAACAACCACCATATTGTTAATATAGTAACTAGAGGTCTGGTGCACAAAAATTTGTGCATGGGGGGGGGGGTCAGCTCGGCCTGTGCCCTCTCGCAATCTGGGACCCCTTGGGAGATGTCCATCTGCCAGCTTAGGCCCGCTCCCCAGGGTATCGGGCCTAAACTGGCAGTCAGAAATCCCTCTGGCAACCTGGTGGCCCTCAGGGAATGTCCACTTGCTGCGGGGAGCAGGCCTAAGCTGCAGTCGGACATCCTTAGTGCTGCTGAGGAGGCAGGGGAGGCTCCCACCACCACTGCTGTGCTGGCAGCCATCAGCCTGGCTTGTGGCTGAGCAGAGCTCCCCCTGTGGGAGAGCATTGACCACCAGGGGCAACTCCTGCATTGAGTGTCTGCCTCCTGGTGGTCAGTGTGTGTCATAGTGACCAGTCATTCCCAGTCGTTCTGCTGTTAGCGTCAATTTGCATATTACCCTTTTATAAATATAGGATATAGGATAGAGGCCTGGTGCATGGGTGGGGACCAGCTGGTTTGTCCTGAAGGGTGTCCCAGATCAGGGTGGGAGTCCTGCTGGGGTGCCTGGCCCGCCTGGGTGAGTGGCTAATGGCTGTTTGCAGGCTGGGCACAGCCCCCAGTGACCCAGCACCCAGTGAGGCTGGTTGGAACCAGGTATCTGGGATTTATTTATCTTCTATAATTGAAACTTTGTTGCCTTAAGCACAGGCCACAGCCTAGGCAGGCGGGAAAGCTTAGCTTCCACCATCACCGGGGCAAATAAGCCTCTTGTTTGCTCTGCTCCGTGGCTTCTATAATTGAAACTTTGTTTCTTTGAGCGGAGGCCACAGCTGGCCTAGGCAGGCGGGAAGTTTAGTTTCCTCCATCGCCTGGGCAAGCAAACCTTCCTGTTTGCTCTAGCTCCTTGGCTGCCGGCAGCCATCTTGGTTGGATTAATTTGCATATATTTGCTCTGATTGGCTGGTAGGCATGGCTTAGGGTGTAGTGGAGTGACACTAATTAGCATATTACTCTTTTATTAGATTAGATGAGCTTTCTTGGGTCTCTTTTTGTGTAATCTCTTTCATCATAAGCTTATAAGTTGACACTTTATACAGTTGAATATCAAAGAAAAAAAGATTAGGGGCCCAAATAATGGAGGTCTGGCTTAATGGAAGCAGGAATTGGTAATGGAGATCAGGGAAAATTAGTGGAATTAAACTGGATGCATAGGAAATCCTTCAGTCTATAGGAAATCCTCCTAGAATTTTATTTTCTGCAATGTAGATTTTGATAAGAATCAGGCATTAGAGTTTTGGAAATTATACTCTCTAACTAAGGGACTGAATTGGTGATGTCCAGTGTAACTAATTCATTTGCTTTAGCAATTAATTGACTTGTGAGTCAAGATGGCAAAATCCCCCCCTTTTTCTTTCCCTTCCTCTTTCTCTCTCTCTCTCTCTCTCTCTCTCTCTCTCTCTCTCTCTCTCTCTCTCTCTCTCTTCCTTTCTTCCTTCTTTCTGGAGGGCTCATTCCTTCCCTTCATAGACTAGATTCTGCAAACATACCTTTAGTATTATCAATTTCCAAGGAGTTGTTATATGCTATTGAGACTCAGAAGTCAACCAGAGGATCATTGTTAAATGAAATGACAGCCAAACTCAATATAAATCTGGAGTTTATCAGATTTATATTTTGGTTTAGCTGACATCCTTCTCAGCTTCTCTTAATTTTCAAGCAGTAGCACAATTCACATAAAAATTATGATAACATATTGACAGTGAAAAGTACTATAGAAATATTGATAAAATGCTGTCTATCCAAAAAGAGTAAAACATTTTCCTGCCTTTGAAATATGGAAATGTATGGCAAGGCTTGGGGTATATTTTAGCTACTTACAAATGTTATTTTGGTTTTAGAAAGAGAAAAAGGGGGAGGGAGAGAGATAGAAACATCAATGAGAGAGAAATATCCATTGGCTGCCTGCACACCCCTACCAGGGATAGAGCCTGCAACCCCGGCATGTACCCTAACAGGTAATCGAACTTGTGACCTCTTGGATGCATGGGATGATGCTCAACCAACTGACCCACACTTGCTGGCTTAGCTACGTTTTAATCTTCATGCATTTTATCCAAATGCCTTCCACATAATTATGCTTCTTGAATATAAATAGTGTCTTTTGTTAACAAATACAGATTGGAATCTGTTTTCCTCTATTTTCTAGCCTTCTGAACTATTTTTGCATTCCCTAACCACTATGCTGTGGGGATATCATTGAAATACCCCTGAAATTAAGGAAAGATTTGGAAATCATCTTCATGTAATAATATCTGTCTACTCTAAAGGTAAAGTGGAACCAGGCAGTGTGTTCAATTGGCACCTTGATACAATAAAAGTTGGAGAAAGCAACACAGTGAAATAATGATGCTCAAAACGTGTTTTCATGGAACTTTAGTGAGCTAAGATATAGCTGTTATACCACTAAAGTATAATGATAATCTTTTCAATATTACATATACATTTATTCTCACACACATTAATATAAAATTTTCTGTGTCTCTCCCAGACATTTAAACATAAACTACGTTTAATTAAAATAGCTGAAAACTTAAACTAGACATTTCAAACTTATTATTGCTTTTCTATGTTATGTTGAAATTGCAACCAATTTAGCATAACATAATGAATATGTAGTTAACCTCAGTTTGTTATTTATTACATTATTTGGCACATTTTTCCTGGCATTCAAAAAAATAAGCTACCTCGCTCGGCTCTCATGCCTTAATAGATTTGAGAATCATTGCAGTAAAATTATTTTGGGTGTCACAGTTATAAATGGAATGTCTCCAAAGACAATTTTTTTTAGAATATCTGGCACAGAATTTTCAAGAATCTTAGTAATTCTTGTTGGAACTCCTTTTAAAATGACTTTCTACAGATTTTCATTTTAAACCAAGTCAAACACAGTTTAGTCTTTTCTTAGTGACTGATGTTTATTATTACCATCCTATAAAGAGTAGAATTTTATATTTGTTGCAGGGCTTTAACGTTTATAAGGGCACTCATAGACATGATGTCATCTGAAACTCCCTGTGCCCCACACTGCTTGCTTTCCTCTTCCACTTACACTCTGACGAAGGCTAGTAAACTCTCAAAACTTGGTCTATAGCATTAGGTATCAAATATGGCTTGAAGACCCCTGTTAGTGAGTAGGGAGTGTGGCCTTTGTGATTGCTGTTTCCAGGCACAGAGGCTATTTGGCTTTATTCTGGATTCTTGGCAATGTTTCGGTTGAGTGATGGAGCTGGAAGAGTTGACCAGATGAGAGGGGAGTTATGCAGCTGGATTTTTTTTTCCTGGTTCTGCCTCTTTTTTAAATTTTTATTAAATCTTTATTGTTCAGATTATTACAGATGTTTTTTTTTTGATCCCCATAGCTCCCCTCCACCTGGTTCCCCCACCACCACCCTGTGCCCTTACCCCCACCCCTGTCTTCATCCATAGATGTAGGATTTTATCCAGTCTCTTCCCATACCCCTCACACCCCCTTCCCCCTGAGAATTGTCAGTCCATTCCCTTTCTATGCCCTTCTATTCTATTCACCAGTTTATTCTGTTCGTCATATATTTCTATTAACTTGATTGTTATATTCACTGGTTGATAGGTATTTGTTGTCCCTTTGTTTGAACTCTATATCCAGTCATTTGCTTTCCTCCATTTCTGTCATTTGTGATATGTTTCTTTGTGTCCGCATTTTGGCTGCTTCCCTGCGTTGAGAAAGTTGTGTTTTCTGTTCCAGCTGCAGTCTGTTAAGTTAGGCTGCAGGCAGACAGGTGCACAGCTTGGGTGGGGTTGTAAATTGGGTGGGGCGGGGTCTCAGAATCACTGGGCAGAGCAACCCACAATGGCTGCCCCTCAGCCAGCTCCGCGGCTTTTCCCTGTTTTGGTGTCTCTGTGCCCTGGCATCTGCGTGCCCCTGAGTCCCTGAGTCTCAGAGCTCCACGTCACTGATCACTGCGAACAGCTCTGCTAGAAGCCACTCATCTTCCACCCTGTTGCCAGACAGCCCGCACCAAGTTTAGTGTATTCCTGGATCTTGTAATCCCTAACAAGCCGCCGACCCAGGTGCCGCAGCCGCCGCCGTTTCGCCTGCGCCACCACCGTTTTGCTCATGTCCGTACGTCTCAGTTTTAGTGGTGAGAACTTCTGCTCAGTTTCAATGCACTCCTTCTCTTACCTTCTAGTTGTAAAGCTTCCACTCCCTTGGTTCTGGAATATGGCTATTTAGCTTTATAGTTGTATTTTTTAATGTGGTTGTGGGAGGCTGCACAATGAGGTATATACCTTATTCCGCCATCTTGGTTCTCCTGCAGCTGGATTTATGGCATAGATCATTGTTTTCTAAAATCCCCTCTGAAATGCTGTCTGAGGGCTTATGTGAAGACTTAACTAAAGATAAATTTAATATATGCTTACTGCCCTATTAAACATAAACATTCTAAAAATTTGTGTTAAATTTTGAAAAACAATTTGAGAAATACAGTAAATATTTTCCAGTTGGTTCCTGGAATGAGAGAATGTGCAGGGCTTTGCATCATAGAGGGAAATTAATGAAATGTTTTCTTAAATTTTATATATATACTAGGGGCCCGGTGCACAAAAATTTGTGCACTCGGGGTGGAGGGAGTCCCTCAGCCCGGCCTGCGCCCTCTCACAGTCTGGGACCCCTCAGTGGATGTCCTATGATGGCCCCAGTCTGCCAGGCGCCTTTTGTGTGTGTGTGTGTCACCACTGGGGACCTGCCCCCAGCCGCATCTGAGGCTCGGAGCAGTCCTCCTGTGTGTGTCTACCTGCTGGGGACCTGCCCCCAGGCACACCGTCAAGGCTTGGAGCAGGCACCCCCT